>CAIGQQ010034617.1:365505-377806 GCA_903798035.1 Danio albolineatus
GTCTCAGTCGCTCAAGTCTCTTATACTCCTAACGTTTCACTGATTTATGAGTTAGATTTTGTTAAACACTTTGTAAAATACACTTAGAGCAAATACTTAGGAGTCATAAACATAGGGCTTACACCTCGTAAATGAACAAGAGCTACTTTAAGCTTCAGGATGTTTTGTGAATATGGGCTCTGATAACTTTATTGTGTGAAAAATACCTATATTATTTCTCAAACGACACTTAAAAACTAACGGCAGATATGTTATTTGTCTAAAATAGTCCAAATGTATCTGATCTAAAAGCAACTAATTCATAACATTCAAGCACTAGCTCGTTATCTTATCTTGTACGCGGTGTGTTTAGTATGCTAAACGGATACATAAAACCTTTCAAATTAAGAGCATGTGCGACAGTACGGTCGATGAAAAGCATTTACACTGTAAACGGTGAAAAAACATTAATGTTACAATCGGGGAAATCAGCGAAAGTACTCACCTCACATCATCTCGCCTCGCCTGAAGAGACACGGGAACGCGCGCTGCTGATGACGTCATCACCGCGAGACGAGCTCAGCATTATTATTATTTTTATTGCTCATGAACGCAAGAGAAATACAAATCACACAATATGACAACAGTACATAATATTACAAGTAGAGAATAAAGTAAGATTGGATTAAAATTAAGAGACAAAAACGACTATGGTAAAGTTAACAGTTTGCAGGCTGTATGTAGAACTTTTATGTACTCTTCGGCCACTTTATTAGGTACACCTAACTTGTACCGGTTTAGTTTCGTCTTGATCATGCTTAAATGAGTTGCTGCCATGTGATTGGCTGACTAATGAGCAGTAAAACTCTTATATAAAAGCCCTGAAGATCATAAAAAACAAAAGCCGCTATTAATCTTCTGTCTTTTAAAGAAAAGTATAAACTACTACAGGAGAAACTCCAGCCCATTTATTTTACTGCATTCAGATATTTAATATTACATAAAATAAGTAAAATATTCTTTTTTTGTAATGTGAAGATGCACTGATAATGTCAAGTTGTTGAACATTATTAAATGTTCAATAGTAATAATAAAAAGACTTTTATGTTTAAAAGAACTTTGGGAAAACGATATTTGTCTTTATTGAAAACATGTCTTTATTTTACATGTCATTTAAATTCAGGGAACACAGGCAATCACCCACTCCACTACCAGTGCCCGATCTTAGTGACTGTGCTGGCTCATTTCTTTTCATGTCTTGTAATTGAGTGAGGAGAGTTGCTCAATCTGCTGAAGCACTGTCAAATTTGTGAGTATTGTCAAGTGTGGTTACCCATAATCAAAACTGGTCCTCTGCTTTTGACCCATCATGTCCGCACACATACACACAATGAGCATATACCTGGTAAAGTGGGCAGCTATTGCTTCCAGATTCATGTGACTCTACACCAGGGATCACCAATCTCGGTCCTGGAGGTCCGGTGTCCTGCAGGGTTAAGCTCCAACTCGTCTCTAAACACCTGCCTGGATGTTTCAAGTATACCTAGTGAGAGCTTGATTAGCTTGTTCAGGTGTGTTTGATTAGGGTTGGAGCTCAAATCTGCAGGACACCGGACCTCCAGGACCAAGTTTGGTGATCTCTGCTCTACACCATAAAAGGATAAATAAAGAACTTTCTCGCTGAAATGCTGTGCTGTGTTTAACAATGCAAAGTGATGCGAGTGTTCGTCCTACCAGCCTCCATATGTAGATTTGGCAGTATATAAAAGTTATGATTGAGATCGATTGATGATGTAAAACATCATCACACAGTAACTTTTAGCATTAAAAGAAGCAAATATATTTCATAATAACTGCAAAGGCTATAATTGTGCCACTGCCATATTCCCCTGCAGCCCAAGACTGGTGACTCACTGAAGCTAAGCAGGGCCGAGCCTGGTCAGTCTCTGGATGGGAGACCACATGGGAAAACTAGGTTGCTGTTGGAAGTGGTGTTATGAGGCCAGCAGGGGGCGCTCAACCTGGCGTCTGTTTGTGTCCTAACGCCCCAGTATAGTGAAGAGGACTCTATACGGTCAGTGAGCGCCGTCTTTCAGATGGGATGTTAAACCGAGGTCTCAAATGATCCCATGGCACTTCTGGTAAAGAGTAGGGGTGTAACCCTGGTGTTCTGGCCAAAGTCCCCCCATCGTCCCAATCTTCCTCATCCATCGAATTGGCTTTATCACTGTCTCTCCTCTCTCCCTATAGCTGGTGTGTGGTGAAGCACTGGCGTCGTTGTCCTGTGACTGCCGTCGCATCATCCAAGTGGATGTTGCACACTGGTGGTGGTGTTGAGAGACCCCCTCATGATTGTGAAGTGCTTTGGGTGTATGGCCATACACGATATATGCGCTATCAATATAAATATATAGTCCGCAGGTCATATTGTCCACCTCAGAACTAGTGCTTATTAATTCATATAGTGATTGTAATGTAATGTAAATACACATTACATTACATATAGTGGTATTGGTAGTGTTAAATAAGTATTTTTTACTAATTATTATTTTGTTTCGTTTTTCTGTGACTTAATTGTGAATTTATTTAATTTTTAGGTCATTTCAGTTAACTAGAATATTTCTTGACCCGTAGTTTAGTTAGTTATGTTAGTTTCAGTTTCGGTTTGTTGTGTGTTTAGCTGGTGTGTGGTGAAGCACTGGCGCCGTTGTCTTGTGGCTGCCGTCGCATCATCCAAGTGGATGCTGCACACTGGTGGTGGTGTTGAGAGGCCCCCATCAGGATTGTGAAGCGCTTTGGGTGTATGGCCCTACACGTGCTATATCAGGGGTGACCAACCCTGCTCCTGGAGATCGGCCGTCCTGCAGATTTTAGTTGCAACCCATATCAAACACACCTGCCTGTAATTATCTAGCTGTTCAGGTCCTAATTAATTAGTTCAGGTGTGTTTGATCAGGGTAGGAGCTGAACTCGAGCTGAATCTCGATCTCCAGGAGCAGAGTTGAGCACCTCTGCGCTATATAAATACAGTTTACATTATGAAGGATCAAGATCAAGTGCCTAACAAAGTCTATATGCACATTCACTCCCCCATGACATACATGGATATGACATTCATGTGGGTGTTTTCAGTAATATCGACCATGTTTGATTTCTCTCCAGAGTGAGTCCTGTCGTGTCTTTTCAGGTTTCCTAACTGACGAAATGTTTTGTCGCAGTGCGAACACTTGTACGGTTTCTCTCCAGTGTGAATCCACTTGTGTCTTTTCAGATCTGCGGACTGACTGAATCTGTTGTCGCAGTGTGAACACTTGTACGGTTTCTCTCCGGTGTGAATCATCTCATGTCTTTTCAGATCTCCTGACTGAACGAATCTGTTGTCGCAGTGTGAACACTTGTACGGTTTCTCTCCAGTGTGGATCCTCTCGTGCGCTTTCAGATGTCCTAACTGAATGAATCTCTGGTCGCAGTGCGAACACTTGTACGGTTTCTCTCCAGTGTGAATCCTCTGGTGCTGTTTCAAGTCTGCAATTCTAATGAAACTCTTCTCACACTCAAAGCACACGTACTCTCTCACGCCAGTGTGGATCTTCTGATGTTTCCTTAAAAGGTTTTGGTGTGTAAATATTTTTCCACAGGCAGGACACGAATAAGGCTTCTTGTTTGTATGAACGCTAAGATGGTTCTTCAGCTCTGAAGTCCTTAAAAATGTTTTGCCGCATTGATCACACTTCTGTGTTTTCTCTCCAGTGTGGATCAGCAGGTGTTGATTAAGGGATGAGGATTGTCTGAAACTCTTTCCGCACTGAGCACAAGCGAATGGTTTCTCTCCAGTGTGGATCCTCATGTGAACCTTAAGATTCCGTTTGGATGCGAAAGTCTTTCCACACTCGGTGCAGGTCAAACATTTCTTGACGTGATGATGTTTCTCCTCATTCTTCATGATCAGGTCTGAAATAAACATTTAATTTGATGTAAGAAATTAGCGAGAATGTTTGAAGCTGGAACATTATCTGAAGCATAACAAGAAAAATTAAAAAGTCCATTACAACGATTATCGCTGATTAAGTTAAAGAATATTAAACCTTGAAGGAGGCAAGGTCATTTAAGTTACTTGTTTAAAATACACAGGATAGGGATGAACACACTTGACTGTTGATTAATAGCAGATTACCCTTGTAATTAATGAATATTCTCAATGGTTTACATAATTTAAGATTATGTTCTGCTAAGTTCTGCGTACCTCGGCTCTAAAGGTCAAACAACAAAAAATAAGGTCAAGAATCTTGGTGTGACTCTGGAGTCAGATCTGAGTTTCAACAGTCATGTCAAAGCAGTAACTAAATCAGCATACTATCATCTCGAAAACATTGCAAGAATTAGATGCTTTGTTTCCAGTGAGGACTTAGAGAAACTTGTTCATGCTTTTATGACCAGCAGGGTGGATTACTGTAACGGCCTCCTCACTGGCCTTCCCAAAGAGACAGTTGCAGCTCATCCAGAACGCTGCGTCCTGGATTCTGACCAGAACCAAAACATCAGAGCACATCACACCTGTCCTCAGGTCTCTACACTGGCTCCCGATTACATTCATAATAGAGTTAAAAGTATTACTACTTGTCTATAAATCACTAAATAGTCCTCAATACATTACAGATATGCTGACTGAATACAAAACCAACAGATCACTCAGATCTTTAGGATCATATAAGCTAGAAACTTCCAAGAGTTCAGTCAAAGCAGGGTGAATCGGCCTTCAGCTACTAACAGCGCCCCCTGCTGCTGGAATCAGCTTCCAGAAATGATCAGATGTGCTCCAGCATTAGGCACATTCACATCAAGACTGAAAACACATCTGTTTAGCTGTGCCTTTACTGAATGAGCACTGGGCTACGGCAGACAGATCGCACTATTGTGTCTTCCTTTTTTATCCATTTATAACCTGTTTTAACACATTTTAATCAGTTTTTTTATTATTCGTTTTATTTTATTATACTTAAAAAATTTTTATCTGTTTATGTAAAGCACTTTGAATTGCCACTGTGTATGAAATGTGCTTTAGAAATAAACTTGCCTTGCCTCATTATGCCCTTAAGCCATAGATCTCCAACTCAATTCCTGGAGGGCCACAGCTCTGCGCAGTTAACCAAATATGTTCTTTCTATCCAAGATGTGTGGAACCGTTAACAACCTCCTGTTAGGGTATAACTGCTGTTAATTTTATTGACTGTAAAGCAGAGAGCAGCCTACAAACTCTGTTAAAGCTGGCGTCTGCAGATGAAACTGCAACGTATTTTCTTCAGTAATCATTTCTTTAACTTTATCTCTGACTTCTGGTCGTTGATCATCCTGCCTGGTCCTTGGATTTAACTGTATACTCCACTCACAACAATACCAAGTCCTAGCATGACCACCCCCAACCACAGTAATTGTGTGATGATAATGTATTAAATTTGAGTGTGACAATGTGGGAAACATTACCAACACTAAATTATAACCTTAATCCGTAATATAACGTCTACATTTGTATTGTGCCTGGCTTGTAGAATACTTCGATCTTTGGACCCATATAGAAAGCACAATTACAGCATATTGCAACATAACCTCTTTATTTTACATGTAAATAAATTCAGGAAACACATTTTGACAGCCAGCTGACACAGCCTCTTAGAGACTACAAACAAAACATGAAGATTTTTAAACTTATTAGAAATGCAAAAGATTACACAGCAACTTCTCAACAAGCAAACATGTAGAGAATCAAGATCAAGTGGTCAACAAAGTCTTTGCACATTTACTCTAACAGCTTATTTTCCCCATGACAGAGGTCTGTGTTTTCAGTTCCACTCCTGCTGGGTTTTATTCTGCATCTGACCACTGACCAGCACAATAGGAAAAAGTATCACAGAGAGAAAAAAATAAATACAACATCTGTCATTTCAAGCGTTCACTCTTAGCTGATGATTGATAAAAAAGCTAGTTTGGCATGCTGTCCCGGGAGTGAGCCCTGAGCTCAGAATATCCCCGAGCCCGGGGCTCCCTCCCGTATGAAGGGCGAAAAGGGAGTTTGAGCTAGGGTAGGTCTTGAGAACTCTCCTGCTTGTTGATGTGATAGGTATTGCTATGAGATATAGCTGACTAAGAGTTTGTCCATGATGCCATTTTGGATTAGTCAATTTACTTTTATTGCATGTCGTTGGATGATGGAAGGAAACCAGGGAACCTGGGGGAAACCCACACAAGCATGGGGAGAACATGCAGACACAGAAATGCTGACTGACCCGGTAAGACTCGAACTAGCGGCCTTGAGCTGTGAGGCAACAGTGCTAACCACTGGGCTGCCATGCCACCCTATCTGGAGTAACGGGAAGAGTAGGGGTAGAAGGTGCGATTCTTCAAGACAAAGATGACTGAAGTGAAAAACTCTGGTTATTTATAGCGAGTTAGGATTCGTCTGATTGGCACGATATGTGTAGCTGATGCGGGACCAGCTGTGATCAATCATAAGCACATGATCCTCTCAAAATTACTTTATAAATAAACTACGTCTTCCAAGAACTGCACTTCCTCACTTTGCTCTGTGATTATTCTGCTCTGTTACTCATCAACAACCTGTTATGTCCGCTATGCAAATACTGCACAAACAGACCATGAAATGCATGAAGCAGAAAGCCCTGGTCCATCTGAGCAGCATGAGTATACAGTACTGCGTACAGGCTAACTGTGGTGGATATGCAAGTAATCAAAATCTTTCACAACTCAAGACTGTATGCTCTCAGTCAGGGGAGGCTGGTACAGCCAGAATGGTACATCCAGTAAGGTAGTGCAGATATATGTTTCTAAAAGGATGTTGGGAATGCGATAGTCTATTGTTTGACCTTCAACTTCTTCAAATTACACTCGAGTTCTGCCCTATAAGGTAAAATAAATCCTGAATCACAAGAAACCTGGTCCAATCCCCTGGTTCAGGCAGGAGAGCCTCTGGAACACTGACTTTTACCCCATGACCTAGAGCAGGGGTGACCAACCCTGCTCCTGGAGATCGACGGTCCTGCAGATTTCAGTTGCAACCCATATCAAACACACCTGCCTGTAATTATCTAGTGCTGTTCAGGTCCTAATTAACTGGTTCAGGTGTGTTTGATCAGGGTAGGAGCTGAACTAAGCAGGAAGGTCGATCTCCAGGAGCAGAGTTGAGCACCCCTGACCTAGAGGTATATGGCGTTACATATGTGTGTTTTCTGCAATGCCAAGCAAGTACAGATTCTTTTAGTGCAAGTTCTCTGTCTATTCATTCCTAAATGACTGAATCTGTTGTCTCAGTGTGAACACTCGTAAGGTTCTTTCCAGTGTGAATTCTGTCGTGTCTTTTCAGGCTTCCTAAATGACGGAATCTTTTGTCGCAGTGTGAACACTTGTATGGTTTCTCTCCAGTATGAATCCTCTCATGCCTTTTCAGATCTGCTGATGAACTGAATCTGTTGTCGCAGTACGAACACTTGTACGGTTTCTCTCCAGTGTGAATCCTCTCATGTCTTTTCAGATGGCCCACCTGAATGAATCTGTTGTCGCAGTGTGAACACTTGTAAGGCTTCTCTCCGGTGTGAGTCATCTCATGGGTTTTCAGATATCCTAACTGAATGAATCTTTGGTTGCAGTGTGAACACTTGAAAGGTTTCTCCCCGGTGTGAATCCTTTGATGTGATTTCATGGACTCTGAACGACTGAATCTCATCTCGCAGTGTGAACACTTGTACGGTTTCTCTCCGCTGTGAATCCTCTGGTGCCGTTTTAAGTCTGCAACTCTAAAAAAAGTCTTCTCACACTCAAAGCACACAAACTCCCTCACGCCAGTGTGGATCTTCTGATGTTTACTCAGATGATTTTGATGTATAAAGCTCTTTCCACACAGAGAACATAAATAAGGCTTCTCATTTGTATGAAGATCAAGATGGTTCTTCAGCTTTGAAGCCATTAAAAACGCTTTGCCGCATTGATCACACTTGTGCGCTTTCTCTCCAGTGTGGATCATAATGTGTTCATTAAGATGTGATGATTTTCTGAAACTCTTCCCGCACTGAGCACACGTGAATGGCTTTTCTCCAGTGTGGATCATCGTGTGAAACTTGAGATTCCGTTTGGATGTGAAACTCCTTCCACACTGAGTGCAGATGAAAGATTTCCTGTCATGAAGTTTCTCCTCATTCTCCATCATCAGGTCTGAAATCAAAATTAAATTTAATATAAGAAATCAGAGCGAAATGTTTGAAGCTGGAAGCTTACGTGTAGAATAACATTAAAAATCTATAATTTCCCTGATTCCATTAAAATGGTTATCACTGATAAGGTTAAAGAACACGGAACCCTTAAAACAGACTAGGGGTGAGCAGTTAATTGGAAATTGATTGAAAGCAGATATGCCTTTTGATAGATCTTGGTCAATTAGAATATATAATAATAATAATAATAATAATAATAATGTTTCCATGAGGACAACAGGGACTTCCAAAAAGAGGTATATGTCTGACTGGAACATTGCCAAAACTCCATAAATTATGTGATTTCATCCACGGGATTCAACATTAGGTAGGATAGGATAAAATCATAAGTTGTTACAATCATTGGCCATCCAGTCAATTTATTTACTAATTTCCTTTCATTTCCATCCACAAAGTCTCCAATATTTCACCTTCCACACCCTCAGAAGATGGACAGCCCAAGCAATATCCACACAACTGTTTCAAAGCTTCCTTCCAAACAAAAGTGGACAGTGGTTCCCTGTGGGCTTCAAGAACTGGTATGAGAGAAATGTATTCTGATTGCAAAAATTGCATCTACTGTTTGGTAATCTTCAAACCATAATGAAATGGTAAAGGACAATTTCAAAGCAAACAAGTAATTTACAAATAATAGAAACCAAAAAACGTATTTGTAACAAGTGTGACAACTGTGCCCAGACATGATTGATCGTCACAAGACGCAAAATTTCTTATCACACATTTAGTACTTCTGAGATTCGCCTGGAGTCACAATGGATTAAAATTCCTCTTAAACATTATTGCCAGTGATTCAGCAGTGTAATGTCTTGAATTGCCTCAAGCAGCCAGCACAGTGGTCATTATGGTGATGTACTGGACACTGTACTGTAGTGACTTTGCGTAAAATGTCAGAAGCAAAGTTCAAAGTAAAACTCCAATACAGAAAAGAAAGCTTTTCAATTCAAAACAAGATTCATTGGATGTTTTAGCAGATCACGGTAGGAGTTCGTACTGTCAAACAAACATGAATTGGACCGTTGTAAAGAAGAATAAAATGTTATGCACTGACCAACAGTCAGTGTTAGCACCTCTGGCACTGATCACAGCTTCTCATTTCCTATGCATGCTTGAGATGAGGTTTTGAATGTTCTGTTGAGGGATGATGTGCCATTCCTCAAGCAGTGCTGTTTGCAACTCCACATGGGTTCCTAGAGGGACCTGGCGTGCTTGCACTCTTGACTGTAGCTAATCCAGCATGGGTTCAATCAGGGTTTAAGTCAAGCGACTGGGCTGGCCACTCCATCCCTGAGATGCGCTCCTGCTTCAAGTATTCAGTCACCAACCTTGCTTGATGTGGGGACATTGACTTCCATACACACGTCTGGCCACATTGCACAAGCATAGAGTTGGACAACTGGCCTCAGAATTTCATCCCTATATCTTTGGCTTGTCAGGCTGACATTTTTAATGATGACAAGCTTCTGCTCCTCCCCAAGCCATGACTACCAATATCCACCAATACGGTCATTTCAAGAGTTCACCCTTAGCTGATGATTGATTATAGAGTGTGTTTGGCTTGCTGTCACGGGATAGAGAGCCATGAGCTCATGAGATCCTTGAGCCTGGGGCTCCCTCCCATCTTAGGGCGAGAGGGGAGCTTGAGCTCAGGTAGGTCTCGAGAACTCCCCTGCTTGTTATGGTGATTAGGAATTACTGTGAATAGATATACTGTTGATTAAGTGCTCTTCTATGGTGTCGATTTGGTTTGGTCAATTTACTTATGTCACATGTCTTGCCTGTGGGAGGAAATCGGGGAGCCCGGTGGAAACCCACGCAAGCACGGAGAGAACATGTAAACTCTACACAGAAATGTCAACTTGGCCAAGTAAACACTTGACCCAGTGATGTTCTTGCTGTGAGGCAACATCGCTAATCACTGGGCTGCAGTGTCGTCCTGTCAATGGAAAAAGGGGAGGAGTAGGGGTGGAAGGGGGATTCTTCAACAGGAAGATGGCTAAGGTAAGACGCTCTGGTTATTTATAGTGAGTTAAGCTTCGTCTGATTGGTGGATCATACATTAGGTAACGCAGGACCGGCTGCACTCAATCATAAGCACGAGCTCCTCTCGAAATTAGTTCATAAATGAACTTTATCAGGCTTGGGTCGATAGACGATGCCATCATCCATCGCCTATGGCTGATAGATGTTATGATGCCAAGCCAGTATCAATGCAATCAATTCACCACTGCCTATGGCAATGATGCCATCGTCCATCGCGATGTTTCACATTAGAAATCGTACGATGACAAATTGGTCGACATCGTCCAACCCTAACGGTCATGCTGTATAACCTTTTGTGGCAAATTTCACTCCCAAGAACGATGTCAGACCCTCCTAAAAGTGTCTAGGAAATTCCCACACAACCGGGACCCATCTGTGAAGAGCACTGTACCCCATTGATTTATTGTTCACCTGCAGTGCTCTGTGGCCCACTGTAGACATGCTTCATTGCAGGCACCTTCACAGATGGTCTTCTGGCTCTCAAGCCAACTTCATAACCTACCTTTCACTACCTTTCTACCTACAACTACATTCTAGTGCATTTCAGTGTCTTCTACTTTTCTCAGTGACTTTAAATATGCGTGCCTGTTCCCTAGCAATTAACTCCTATCAAAAACATAACATTCTGCTGAAACAACGTTACTTCAGATATGTCTTTCAAAACAGGACATTCAGTGCTTTCTCCTCTGCTTGAGAAAGTGAAAATGAAAGTGAGTCGTGGACATTCGTCATTGCTCTAACACAATCTAATAATACCTTTATTGCTGTATTACCAAAAGGGTCGTTCATATTTTTAGGATGGTGATCTAAATATAACGACAGACATGCAAAGCTTAACTTCAATGTCTCAAAAGAAGCTTTAAAATGTAAATAAGGTGTGGCGATATGACGTCTTATATGAGAACTGTCAGAATAGTAGTACTAGTAGCTATAGAATTCTGGTAGTTCCACTGTTAACAAGGTCTTTTTCATTTCTGAAGTATTTGTTGATCATTATAACCATTTCTGTAAAGTTTTTGGAATAATTAATTAAATAAATATATCTTGAAACACACTGTGACCATGAAATAAAATTGCTCATACAATAAAACAGAAGTTTGGTCATACCTACGTCAGCATTGAGTGCATGCCATAGATCCAGTTCAGCCTTTGCACAGTTGCATACCCTGTCGTACTCTGATGAGCAGTTGATGATTGTGGTTGGGGCCGAGAGAAGTGGGGGTGGAGGAAGGCAAATGGCGTAAGTGTTTAACAAGTTCCATGGAGGAGCTCTAGATGGATACTTTCGTTTTTTTTAGGCTTTTTAAAGATTTACACTGGGGGTAGATTCATGTAAATACGTGTGAAAGTGCATTATTATGTGATGACCATAAACATACTTTAAAAAACTGCCTCTTTTTGGGTGTATTGATAAGACAAACACATATTTGAAAACTGTAAAGGGTCTATATATTCATAATTGTCAACATTACTGGCAAACGTTTCAGAGGAAAAGAGTACAGTCTCTGCGAATATTTCATAAGAGATGCATCTGCATAATGTCCTTTACATGTAATCAATATATCCATGATGCAAATCTCCCGTTCCACCACATTCCAAAGGTACTCTATTGGATTGAGAACTGGTGACTGATGAGGCCATTTGAGTACAGTGAACTCATTGTCATGTTCAAGAAACCAGTCTGAGATGACATGGTGCATTATCCTGCTGGAAAGTAGCCATCAGAAGATGGGGACACTGTAGTCATAAAGGGATGGACATGCTCAACAACAATACTCAAGTAAGCTGTGGCGTCGATACGATGCTCAATTTGTACTAATGAGCCCAAAGTGTGCCAAGAAAACCTCCCCCACACCATTACACCACCACGCCCAGCCTGAACCGCTGATACAAGGCAGGATGATCCATGCTTTCATGTTGTTGACACCAAATTCTGCCCCGAGCATCCGAATGTGGAGCAGAAATGGAGCCTCATCAGACCAGGCGACGTTTCTCCAATCTTC
>CAIGQQ010034617.1:392806-427269 GCA_903798035.1 Danio albolineatus
GCTACAATTCACACAGGCTCACCAACACTGGACAGTAGAAGATTGGATAAACGTCGCCTGGTCTGATAAGTAACCATTTCTGCTGTAACATCCGGATGATAGGGTCAGTATTTGGTGTCAACACCATGAAAGCATGGATCCATCCTGCCTTGTATCAACGATTCGGGCTGGTGGCAGTGGTGTAATGGTGTGGGGGATATTTTCGTGGCACACTTTGGGCCCATTAGTACCAATTGAGCATTGTGTCAACATCACAGCCTACCTGAATATTGTTGCTGACCATGTCCATCCCTTGATGACCACAGTGTAAAATGTCGAGCCACAAAATCTTGCTAATGAAGTGACTCAGGGCTCTGTTCTAGGGCTGCTTCTTTTCTCCATCTACATGACACCACTTAGGTCTGTCATTCTGAAACATGTCTTTCATACCTTTGCTATGCTAATGACACCAAACTTTACCTCTCATTTCAGCCAGATGACCTAATAATTTGTGCATGAATATCACCATGCCTGACAGTTCTGGCTGAATGAAGAACCATCATCTTCAACTCAACCTTTACAAAACTGAACTGCTGGTAATCCCAGCCACATCAATACTTATCCCCAATTTCATCATACAGAAGGGCACCTCGACCATCACACCTTGCAGTACCGCCAGGAACCTAGGAGTAGTTCTTGGTGACTAGTTTCAATTTACTGACCACGTTGTTGACTTATCTGAACATGCTGCTCAACTGCTTCTCCAAGCTCTTGTCCTGTCCAGACTAGAACATACTCTTGGCTGGCCTCCCAAACATCAACAAACCTCTGCAGCTGATCCACAATGCATCTGCAAGTGTGGTCTTCAACAAACCACAAAGAATGCACGTCACACCTTTATGCATCAATCTACACTGGCTGTCAATCACTGCTCACATCAAATTCAAGACACCTACAAAACAGCCACTGGCTCTGCACCTCTTACCTGAAGTTTTCCTCTAGTTCAGGATTATTTGCCCAGCAGTGCTTTGGGGTCTACAACCGACATAGTGGTCTCATTCCATACAGACACAAAACTGATTGCGAGGACTTTTACCTTTAATGCCCTATCCTGGTGGAAAACTTGCCCATCTCTACAACAAGAATGGGCAACTTTGGTCCTGGAGGGCCAGCGGTCTGGAGAGTTTAGCTCCAACCATAATCAAAGACACCTGCCTGTAACTTTCTAGTAATCCCAAAGACACCAATACGCTTGTCCAGGTGTGTTTGACCAGTGTTAAATCAAAAATCTGCAGGACACTGGCCTGTAAGGTCCGAAGTTGCCCTTGCCTGCTCTACATGTGCAACTTCGGACCTACAGGTCCAGTGTCCCGCAGAGTTTAACTATCACTGCTCTCTGGTGACTAAATGTAAACGGCAGTTTGGAATTGGATGGATGCAAGCACGCAACAGCTGCCAGTTTGTTTTAACAAAGATTATTTTCCTTTTGTGCCCTGCTTTTTTACATGCACGCGTATGTTTGGGCTTGTACACACTAGTTATAAAGACGTGTGTACAACAGTTTATTATCTCCGTCTCACCTGGGCAGATTATAAATACTTGGACAGACATAACAAAATGTGAGGAATGTCTGAACCTGTCTACCGATCAAGATTCAGCCATGTTTAGTTGCATGTGTCAGCAATTTAAAATCATCACATATTGGGATTCCATTCCTTCAGTTTAGTTCCAACCCTAACTAACCACACCTGATAATACTAATTGGTAAGTGTGTTGGACCAAGGTTGGAACTAAACTGTTTAGGGCTGCGGGCCTCGAGGAACTGACTTTGGCACCCGTTTTAGAACAAAAACAAAAAGCATATGAAATGGAGTTGGTTCAACATAGGACAAAAAACAAATACACCAGTATTTATCAGACCCAAATTATATGGTACTATTTGAAAGCTTAGATTCTCTACCTTTTGGAAATAGGCATCACTTTGATGCTTATTGTGTCATATAAAACTTATTTACAATTAATTTGCACAACCCCTACAAAAAGTCCTATGAAAAAAGGGTATTCCAAAATTTCCATTGCAATATCTCTTGTATGCCACACAATAAAGATCACATTTCTTTTTTCCCCAGTGTCTACAACAGAGATGCCCACAGTAGGGCCCGCGGGCCAAAGTTTGCCCATTGTAACCTTTGACATGGCCCACCAATCCATCAGACCCATCCCTTCAAGCACACGTACTCTCTCACACAAGTGTGCACCTCCTCATGTGTTTTTAATTTACTTTTCCGTTTTTAAAAACTCTTTCCACAGAAAGAACATAAATAAGGCTTCTCCTTTGTATGAACTCTAAGATGCTCATTCAGTTCTGAAGCCCTGACAAATGTTTTGCAGCTTCGACCACATTTGAGTGTTTTCTCTTTAGTGTGGATGTTCCTATGTGACCAAAGAGTTGCTTTTTGTCTGAAACTTTTCCCACACAGTACATGTGAATGATTTCTCTCCAGTGTGGATGCTCATGTGTTGATTAAGGTGTGACAGGTGTCTGAAACTCTTCCCATGCGTCGTTCCCAAAACGGCATGTCGGTAATATGGGAATATTTTGGTTTCAAAGTCACAGACACCGACCAAAAACAGGTCTTTTGTATGAGCTGTCGCAGAATTGTTGCCACAGCATGAGGGAATACAACAACCAGCACCTAAAAAAAGCACCACAGACTTGACCCACATGACACCACAAGGAATGTCTTGCTAAAAAGTAAACAAAGTATCCCGAGTGACACTTAACTCTGCTTGGAAAGGGTTGAGTAGTGTAGGACCAGCAGGGTTATGTTGGTGCCGTGACCCGGATGGGAGTGAGGTTTAGGGGGGCGACAGATACTAGGGGCCATGGACTTTAGCCTCCTTGGTAGAGAAACCGACTCCTATGCGTAAATTCGCAGGTTCGATCCCAGCTCAGAGCGGATTGGATGGTGTAGGACCAACGGGGTTACATCGGCAAGTAATACATTTTCGGACACACTATAAATGCATTTCAAGATGAGCATCTTTTTTGCTTTCTGATGCATTTATAAACTACTCTTAAATATTATTATTATTGTTATATCACACGTGTTTTCAACTGTGGCTGCTGATCAACTATAATCCCGACTCAACTTTACAAATATTTCCCTTGAGCACATTGCGATATTGATGCTGAAACGTTACATTGTGCAGCCTGGTTTATTCTTTATAGAGTTATTATTATTAGTCCAACTATAGGGGAAAAAGCTTTCAGCATTAGTGAAGGATCAGGAATAAACACCAACCTATTTGTTCTTCAGACTGTTCATCTTTAACTCCACATGGTTCCTCTTCCTGTTTAATTCTGCAGGCTTCTGGATCACTCATCTTCTCACTGTCCTTCAATAAACTCCTGATGGTCTGATGCTCCTCTTCATTTGCAGACTGATGGGAATACTCCAGTGTTTATAAATAAGCAGATGGAGGACGAACAGATCTGCAAAAGTGTCAAATAAAACTGTCATTGATTTTGCTTTATATATTCTATCTATTTACTTTAAGCAACTTTTAAAGAAACTTATTAATGAATTAGACTTAAATCAAATGCTTGTAGGATGGTTTTTAAACTTTCTTGTCCAGAGAACACAGAGGGTTAGGTAAATAAATGTTTCTCTGAATGGCTGGCATCGTCTACGGCAGTGTTTCTCAACTGGTGGTCACGATCCAAAGTGGGTTGCAGGAACATTTTCAGTGGGTCGCGGAGTGTGTGGTCAAAAAAACAACAAAAGTTTAATTTTTAACTTGTTTTGCGTATACCGGACTTTTATTTTGACATGCGCACGTGACAACCGATCCCTTTAAAATCGACGTGGAAATAGTCACATTGCCGAGCGACATAGAAAGTTAGCTAATGGAGCTGTCATGTGATAAGACGCTGAAAAAGAAATTCAGTGAAGTAATCTTCTCCCAGTTTTCACAATCTGAGAGTGCGATCAAACCCATCCCATTCAGAACTACGTATTTGTATGAAAGTGGCTTCTCTTCCTTGGTGCAGCTTGAGTCAAAGCAAAGGAACAGGTTGTACATAGAGCACGATCTTTGGGCAGCACTGTCTACCATCACTCCTGACTTTGAAACTCTTATCACATCAGTAAAGCACATCCTCAGTTATCTCATTATCTTCCCAAATTACTGGTTAGTGAAACAGATGTTTATAACTGCTGTCATATTAGATGTAAAAATGGTTATGGATGTTTTAATCATTTTACAATGTGCTGGTTTGTTCTGTTCAACAGGATCAGTGTTCATGTTTTATTACCAGTTCAGTTTTGTTTATGGTAACAACCTTTCCTCACCCTGACCGCTGTTTACAGTTTGTCGTTTTTACTTTGTAATATTTCTATAATTTGATACATTTTGTTAAATGTCAGCAATAAAATATTGTTTATTTGTAAGTCTTGCTGATTTTCAAATTAATTATAATTCCTAAAATTGTATTATAGTTCCTAAAAATTTGGGTCGCGGCTTGATGACCATGTAAAAATGTGGGTCCCGTGGCCAAACCAGTTGAGAACCACTGCTCTACGGGGTCACCTCAAGGTTCCTTTCTCCAAGGAGTTTATTCTCCTATATTATTTAATTTGAACACAAATAGTTGTAGGAGTATTTTTAGCAATAGGTACATTATGAAATTTGCAGACGATTCTGTAATTGTTAGTTTGCTAAGCGAGGAAGACTTCATGCACAGTCCTGTAGTTGATTATTTTTCCAGCTGGTGTCAGGAGGCTTTCTTACAACTGAATTTGAGAAAGTCTGACCTCTCTGATTTATATTTGCTGATTATGTCTGTGGTTGTCGAAATTAAAGCTCAGCTTTTCACTTTAACGTCTCATTTCTCATCATCATAAATTAAAATGACGTATGACAGCTGAGCCGGGACTCTGAAACTCTGACCGATGTAAGGAGAGTTTACTCGCACACGACTTATTTTTAACTATTTTGCTCTGTTTAGAAACTTTGCCATGTGAAAGCGAACAAAAATAAACGTAACCATTTTAACCCGTTTCAGAACAAAAGAATTAATCTCAGGTGTGAAACTATGTGTCTACTATGTTCTGTAAGCTGAGCTGCATATTTTGCCTGTCTCAGACATATCAAGGTAAGTGTTCAAAGGTTTCTCTCTCTCACACACACTATACTCCATATAAAAGCCAGAAACTAAGCTTTTAGCATTTACCTCTACCCAACAGGGAAACCAAAGTGATTATAATGGAAGTCAATGGGGCAAAAACACTCCCCAACATAACGAAAGTGGAGTCACTTTGCTCACAGTGTATTATTGAATTTTAGAAATTTCAAAGCATTTACCAAAGTACGTATCAAAATAAGATGTCAGCAAAATTCAAAATTTGCTGAAACAGAGAAATTTGTGGCCAAATTAAGACTGAAATTCACCCCAGAGATGAAGAAAACACCCCCAACAGCACACAAGGGTCAACATTTTGAATGTGAAGAAAAAAACAAAAACAACAACAACAAAAACAAAAACACGCTTTGCTAAACACAGGCCAATTATAAACGAATAATTTAAAAACTAAAAAAACTCAGTGAGACTAATTTGTCATGTTTTTAGTTTAGAATTATAAACACTGGAATGACTGGACAACTAGCGGATATCAAAAAATAGGTATGTTATTTTAAAACTGTTGACGACAATTAGGCATGGGATGATAGCCGTTTTCAAGGTATACCGCGGTTTGGAAAAGTCAAGGTTTTAAAAATTCACGACAGAAAAAGAGTACAGATTCAGTAAATTTTTTTGGGATGTAAAAGTATTGATGTTGATATTCATCAAGCAGCCATCTAGATATTTAACACCATATAATAAATGCATTTTTCAATGTTCTGGACTGTCAGAATTTCAATGTATTGATGTAAATATGCAATTTTTCCATGAAATACTGTTTTTTGAAGGCGAGGGTAAATATTTGTGTGGTTGGTTAAGTGTGTGAAGGTAAGATTGTCTTTAATCATTGAATGATCGTCAAATGTATTTTTAATGCTATGGGTTGTTGGATTTACATTGTATTGATGTACACTTGGTAAATGATGATAATTGATGTTATTTCTCGGTAAAATATTGTTTTAAATATGAAGGTAAATAGTCCTTATGTGGTTAATCATGGAATGATGAAATGAAAATGAGATTGTTTGTCTGATTATGAAGTGGTCGTCTAATGACGCAATGTGATTGACTGTGAGATAAAAGGGGTGGAGGGAGAGGATTGTGTTACACACTGAGGAAGGCATTGTGCCGAAACGTTTGTGTTTTTGAGTCACCCGAAAATTGTAAAAAATAAAAACAACATAAAGCAATTACTTAATGAGTGCGAATCATTACCTCTTTGAACAAAGGTTTTAAAACCACCAAAATTTTCTGCTATACCGTTCCTGAAGTATGTGTAAGATTTTTTTTCATTTACATTTATTTTGTAGTAGTTCTTTTTAGCAGAACAGTATCTCCAGCAGGAGATATCCAGAGATGCTGGTGTAAATTGTAAAGACATCTGTGTTTTTGAAACTAATGAATACAGCAGAAGTCAATGATTCATTTGAATTATTCGGCCTGACATGTTTACTGTCCCAAAATACTTTAAATGTTTCTCAAAATAAAATATATTGTGTTCAAAGGGGGAAAAGTTTTTGTTTTTTAACCAGATATTTTAAAAGAATATATTACAGAGTAGCAATCACAATACCATGAAACCGTAATATTTTTATCCAAGGTTATCATAATGTCCATGCCTAACGACAATCAAATCCGCTCACAGTTCTGAAAACTAGGGAAGTCCTAAGAGGCCGTGCATTCAAATATTTTTTTCTCTCTTGTTATGTCGTGATCACGACTTAATTTTCTTAAAATGGAGAAAGATATGGTAGGCTTGTTATTTCATTAAATTGTCACACGGGGGTGCATGTTTAATAGTCTCTGATAGGAAAAATGAGACAGGCCTAAGTACATGGATGAACAGAACCCAAAATTATTAATCTATATTTTTTAATGTCTCTAATGTGTCATATACAATATGGATCGTTTCAAAATAACAGTGGACACGCATAGATATGTGATTATGTGGTAATTCGATCGCCCTGTAAAGAAGCTAAAGAAAAAGATACGATCATCGGTCAGATCTGTCAAACTGATGCAGCGTGCGTTTGGTATGGCAAGCATTTTACTACGTGTATCATAAGTACTTATTTATAAGCTACTAATGTTCTTTCTTTTAGTAGCTGTAACGCTTATTTTGTGCAGCCAACATCTTTATTAGATATAGCTAGGGCCACAAGGAATCTGTGCACGCAGAATTCCGCTTATTTCCGCAGATTTTTAGCCCATCATTGATTCTGTTTATTTACTTGTGGAAATGTGTGGAAATGTATATTTAATCAGTTTTCAAATTAATTTCAGTAATAATATTCACTAATATGAAAATATTCATATGATTTATTTACGACACAGTTTGTAAAGTACTATTTTCTGTCTTTTAGTAGATATTTTATATGAGAGACTTGATTTGTTTACCAAATAAAGTGGATCTAATTAGATTCGCATAGTAAACATTAACTAAATGCTAAAAAGGTATTACTTTTTATTTCATGTATTAAGTTTTTACTCCCAAAATCATTCCGCATGAATCCGCAGATTTCTAACAAAATACTCCGCAGAAATAGCAATAAATGTCCGCAGATTCTGTCTGGCCCTAGATATAGCCTACTAGTAGGGTGAATTCATGTAATCTAGGACACTTTGATGTTTCGTAGGCGTTTGCTTACGGAAGTCAGAATAAGCAGAACTTTTTTTATGTTGAGATCACGAGAAAACGAGTTGTTATGTCGAGCCTCTTAGGACTTCCGTTGTACACAGAAACTACTGACATGAAACGATGAGGATTTCAGCAGCTCTGATAATATTGACGAGCCTCATAAACACTCAACAGTCATTCACGATCATCAACAGACCAGAGCCTGTATTCACAAAACATGTCATCTTACCACACAGTTCTCCCAAAAGGATTATTGCGAAGTTTTCTCTTTTACATAGTCGCAAAGCAATGCTATTGATGTATTTTCGTGGAAAATAATCAACCAAATACAATTTGCATATATGTTTCATGTTCAATTATATATAAATTGACAACATTTTACGTTAAATGTATATTTAAAAACAAATTTTCCCCAAAAGAGAAAACTACTGCAATTCAATCAAGGCTTTTTAAAACCTAACCGTGGTTAAATGTTTCTAAAACGTTTCTATCTAATGCAGATTGTTGAAAACAACGGATAGTTTATGGTCTAAATGACTCACGACCTACTTTTAGCCTTAAATGCTTTGTGTAAACGGGCTCTACTCACTTTATTCATTCTTTCATTTTCTTTTCGGCTTAGTCCCTTTATTAATCCGGGGTCGCCACAGCGGATTGAACCGCCAACTTATCCAGCATTTGTTTTACGCAGCGGATGCCCTTCCAGCCACAACCCATCTCTGGGAAACACATCCATACATTCTCATTCACACACATACACTACAGACAATTTAGCTTACCCAATTCACCTGTACCGCATGTCTTTGGACTGTGGGGGAAACCGGAGCACCCGGAGGAAACCCACGCAACCACGGGGAGAACATGCAAACTCCACACAGAAATGCCAACTGGCCTAGCCAGGGATCGAACCAGCGACCTTCTTGCTGTGAGGCGAACGTGCTACTCACTACGCCACCCTCTACTCACTTTATTCTGAATGTAAAGGATAACGCAATTATTTCTCAAATTACACTAGAACAAAATAAAAATCTAACAGCAACCACGTAGTTTGTCTAAAATAACCTAAACTACATTCATAACAACACAGCATTAGCTCGCTATCGCTATAACCGTAAAGTATGTGGAGAAACTTACACATCAAACCTTAACTGCGTCGAAGAAAACCATTCAGGGCTTCCTCTGTAAACCGCTGCTGCTTAAACTGTCCAAAACCTAAACTTTATATTCCGGAAAACACGCGAAACAGCGTAAAAAAAAACTCGACTCGCTTGGAAAACCTGCAGGAGATACGGGAACGCGCGCTGCTGATGACGTCATCACCGCGAGACGAACTCGAAAGACTTTTAAAAACAAACAAGCCCCGTTTTTTGTCAGTGTGTGTAATTACAGAGATCAAATAAAGTATAGAAAATACGCAATAAGTATTCATAAAATATAGAGCCAGCATTTGGAATTTACTAGATTTCCCTTCGGGCAAATGAGTGTTTTTCATTCATTCATTCATTCATTCATTAATCTGGGGTCGCCACAGAGGAATGAACCGCCAACTTATCCTGCATATGTTTTACGCAGCGGATGCCCTTCCAGCTGCAAGCCATCACTGGGAAACACACATACACACTCATTCACACACATACAGTACAGACAATTTAGCCTACCCAATTCCCCTATAGCGCACGTGTTTGGACTGTGGGGGAAACCGGAGCACACGGAGGAAACCCACACCAACGCAGGGAGAACAGGCTCGAATCAGCGACTTTCTTCCTGTGAGGCGATTGTGCTACTCACTGCACCACCACCGTGACGGCCAATAAGATATGCATCTGTAATGTAAATTTTACAAAATAATGTAATAATTGGATTTGAAATATAAAGACATTGCTTATCCTCTAGCACTTTTTCTTATATGAACTTTGCGAACAGCAAAAGTTTACATTATTAACAGTAGAAGGAGTCTAAAAGCTGTCATATTGAGGTGATAAAAACACAATAAGCCTCTTTTCTTAAATTTCCTGACATTAAAGTAGCATCCAAATCCCTACCATTTTGAGACCTACAGCAACTTGGCGTAGGAGTGCGGTTTCCCCACCCACCGAATTAATTGACATCTGCGTATTAATATGCCTCTGTAGTAACATGTATAATCATATCAACAAGACAGGACGTGCGTGCAGCAACCGGGAATAAAAGATCTGTTCAGCGCTCTGTGATCATCAGATGTGATCAAGAGTGAGTTTCACAAGATTACCACCCGTTTAAAACAGTGCATGTTAATGAATTACAGCGATTCACTTTAGCTTTACTTCATCAGCACAGCCGCGTATCAGGACCATTATAAAAGACGACAGCAGTGAACATTAACCTGTATCCTGTCACATTTGCCATGCAAAAACAGTGCAAGGCTAAACGCACGCTCTGGTTGTGTGTGTATCTGTGTGTGTGCGTGAACTTTGTAACAACACTGTGTGTGAGACTCATCGTTGCAACTCCACAACAAATACATCAAATAATCATTGGGAAAGTTCTTACTGTAGTATTTCTCACAAACGTTACGCGAGACCTGCTTCCTTCACGGCTGTCTAATATTTGACGCAGTCGAGGACGGAGATTGAGGCACACTGACAGGCATGTGGGAACGGTGGGCGGGGAGGACTAGCCTTAAAGGCACAGTTCACAAAAACAACTAAAAGATGGTCAGAGCTATAAATGACAAACTTCTAAAAGGTCTAATCAATAATCTGATGGGTGTTTTGAGCTGAAACTTTACAGACACATTCTGGAGACACAAAAGACTTATATTAAATGTGAAAAAAGGGTAATCTAGGTGCCCTTTTAAGTAATTACACTACATATACCATGTAAAACATGCTGGAATACTTTAAATTAAAGATATCAATACTGCATGTAACTTCTGTGAAATTAAACTAATGTTTAATTGGGAAGAATTTAAACATTTATACAAGTTAATCTCTTTATTATTTTACTATGTGCCTTAATGTGAGTGTTTTCTCTGTAGTATTGTTTGTTTGCTTCCTCTGATGTTATTTGCTTCGTAAACACTCATTAAAGGACTGACAAAAATAAAAACCTGCGGTTAATTTACTCATCCTCAGGCCATCCGAGATGTACAAGACCCTTTTCTCCAGATAAACTCATTCAGCATATGCTTTACACTTCAGATGCCCTTACAGCAGCAACCCAGTACTGGGGAAACACCTATAAACACACATACACTAAAAGACAATTTAGTTAATTAATTCGCCTATAGCGCATGTCTTTGAACTTGTGGGTGAAACCGGAGCACCCGGAGGAATCCCACATCAACACAGGGAGAACATGCAAACTCCACACAGAAATGCCAACTGGCCCTGCTGAGGCGATCGTGCTACTCACTGCGCCACCATGACGCCCCCAGTTAAACATTAAAGATTATCAGCTGAATACATGATACTTGTTCATTTATACACTGCAAGTCAATACTTGAGATTAAAAATAAAACAATTAATACAAACTAAGAGTGTAATGTTACCTGGTACAAAAACAGGACCATAGCCCAACCATTCTCCACCTCTGGTTCTGGTTCGGTGGGTTTGACCCACAGTTCATAATGAATCTGACAATGCGTCTCAAATATATCATAATGTAAAAGTTCAGCTAATGCAGTTTCATTTGATGAATACACAATATGGCTACCCAATACAAGTGTTGTAAAGCGAAAGTGAAAGTAACCAAGTGAAATTTGTGCCTCGATTTTACCCATCCAAACGCACAAAACACAGTAGTGCGAACTGAACACACAAGGAGCAGTGGACTATATTAAAATAAGTTCTGTGTGTATGACCAGTCATTCACACTGTAATTAATATCCGGGTTTTGACAGAAACAAAAATAGTAAATATTAGCATTCAAAGCCTTCAGTCCATCACTTCCATCAAAATGTATCAACAAGTTCTCATCAAATCTGACCAATCAAATGGTTTTCAGTATTTGACACGTCGTGCCACTTTCAAGATGCTATTGTTCTAATGGCACATCACAGTTTTTGATGAAACTCAAACAGCAGAAGATAAAGAAATCACTCCCAGCTCTTGACTGAATATCTGTTGTAATTTCAATAATGTTTAAACAATTCAATTTATACTGTGAAGTTTATATGCAATGTTACATTTGACTATACCAGTCAGTTTCTTTACCGTAAAACTGCTGTTAGGAATCTGAATAACATTGTTTATTTTATTACTATATTGTATTAATTTGTACTATAGCTTGAAGATTGATTGTTTTTCTTAATTTCTGTTTGACAGTATTTTTTAATGAACATATCATCTCTCTGCAGCTCTCACATGGTTGCAGTCTGTGTGGGACCCAATGCCCCAGTATAGTGATGGGGACTCTATGCTGACAGGGAGCACCGTCTTCTTAACCAAGGTCTTGACTCTGTGTGGGCATTAAAAATCCCAGATGTCCTTCAAAAAGAGTAGGGGTGTGTCCCTGGTATCCAAACCAACCCCTTTATCATAATTGGCTTGATCACTCGATCTTCTCTCCACCAATAAGCTGGTGTGTGTAAAAAATCAGTAAAGCGCATTAAGTGCCCAGAAAAGCACTATAAAAATGTAAGTCCGGTGTCATTAGTACAGTTTCTCGCTAGTGTGAAGCCTCTCGTGTGTTTTCAGATGTCCTGACTGATTAAATCTCCTACCACAGTGGGAACACTCGTACGGCTTCTCTCCAGTGTGAATCCTCTGGTGCAGCTTCAAATGTCCTGCTGTAAAAAAAGTCTTCTTACACTCCAAGCACACATACTCTTTCACACCGGTGTGAATGATCTGATGCTTTCTTAAATTCTGTAGATATGTAAAACTATTTCCACACAAAGAACACGAGTACGGCTTCTCCTTTGTGTGAACTCTGAAATGGACCCTCAGATCTGAACCCCTCAAAAATGTCTTGCAGCATTGATCGCACTTGTGTGGTTTTTCTCCCGTGTGGATCATCATGTGTCGTTTAAGATGCGGCGACTGTCTGAAACTCTTGCCACACTGATCACAGACGAATGGCTTCTGTCCATTGTGGATCCTCATGTGCTGATAAAGAGATGACGATTGCCGGAAACTCTTCCCACACTGACCACACGTGTGTGGTTTCTCTCCGGTGTGGATGTTCATGTGAACCACGAGACTCCTTTTGCATGTGAAACTCTTCCCACACTCAGTGCAGGTCAAACAGTTCCTGTCATAATGAAGTTTCTCCTCGTTGTCCAACATCAGATCTGAAATCAAAATGAAATTTCATATAAGAAATTAGAGAGAAATGTGTAAGTTAATGTGATCCCAATTGAGCCCATATTGGTTCTCATGCACAGTCTCGCTCATTCACCCATCCAGCAGTACCTGACATTCTTCTGTTAGCCAGGAGGTCACCTCAGTCTCGAGCTCCAGCAACATCTTCCCTTCAGTAGTTCCCTTCACCCCTAAAATTGCAATACCTGTCCCCACTACTTCTAGTGTGCTAGCGGTTCCAAGTTTCCCACTTTTTCCATGCCCCTGCCTCTACAATTAGATGCTTTTGTCTCAGGCAGGGATCACCAAACTTGTTCCCGGAGGTCCGGTGTCCTGCAGATTTTAGCTCCAACCCTAATTAAACACACCTGAACAAGCTAATTAACTCTCACTAGGTATAATTGAAACATCCAGGCAGGTATTTTGAGGCAAGTTGGAGCTAAACCCTGCAGGACACCGGACCTCCAGGACTGAGATTGGTGATCCCTGGTCTAAAGCAACTTACAATTGAGGTAAGTCAACTTGCAATACACACAAAAAGTCCTAATTACACAAAGCAACTGCTCGTGCTAAGATAATTTAGTCCTAGAGTAAGTAGGGGGGATTTACTTGGTTAATGTGTAAGAGATGAAAGTGTGTGTTTTCTACAGATGGTTTGTCAAGCCCACTCACCTGTATAAGGCACACTCAGAATTAACAATGATTTGGAGTTGACGTGTGATGAGGTGGGGAAGCGAAGAGGTGTCCTGGTTTTGTTGACAGGGGTTCAGGTGAAGATTGTCTCGGAAAAGATGGTTTTTAGTTGGCCTTTCAATTATACCCATGAATCTGCAGTCTATGTGGGAATGGGAAGATCATTCCACCAGTGTGGAACACTGAATGAAAAGGTTTTGGAAAGCTACTTAAAGCCTCTCTGCGATGGTACAACAACGTGGAACTCACAGACTGGAGGCTCCTAGAGCAGGGGTGCTCAACCCTGTTCCTGGAGAGCCACCCTCCTGCAGATTTCAGTTGCAACCCTGATCAAACCCACCTGAACCAATTAATTAGGACCTGAACAGCACTTGATAATTACAGGCAGGTGTGTTTGATATGGGTTGCAACTGAAATCTGCAGGACGGTGGCTCTCCAGGAACAGGGTTGAGCACCCCTGTCCTAGAGGAAGCGTAGACCTTCAGGAGCAGGTGGAGGTAAGAGGGTGCAGTGCAAGGAGCTGTTCTGTAAGCAAACATCAATGATTTGAATTTGAATCAAGCCTTGACTGGTTACCAGTGCAGAGAAATATAGTAAGGTGTTACATGGGTCCTCTTGGGTCCATTGAAGACCTGATGAGCTGCAGTGTTCTGGATCATCTCTAGAGGTTTACTCTACAGATTGAGTCTACTCGCACACTTTTACCGCAACCCAGTTGTAGCTTCAAACTGCAGCTTTAAATAGTTCTACACAATGCCCTGTCTTGCATAGGTCGGGTACAGGACCTAGTTGAAACACCTAAATGCAGATCTGGCAGAGTCTCTGTGGTATATAAATAGTGACAGCCAACAAATGTGAACAAAATCTTCATTTTTAGAATGTAACGGATCATTTCTCTACCTAAGACTCTTATTCCTCAATTGGAAATCTGTAGAAATATTTGAAGCTGCGCTTAAACTGCAGGTTGAACCTGCAACTTGGTTGTGGTACGAGTTTGTGAGTGGAGGCAGGGGCATGGGAAAAGTACATGTGAATGGTCTAAAACTGGCCTGTAGGTATGGGGAACTTGAAACCGCTGACACACTTGTAGTAATGGGGGTAATGGGGACAGGTATTGCAACCTTAGGGGCGGGTGGGGTGGATGCAACAGCCGAAGGGAAGATGTTGCTGGAGACTGAGGTGGCCTCCTGGCTAATAGAAGTAAGCCAAGTTCTGCTGGACGGGTGAATGTATACAGCTGGGCTTTTGACTGGTTATTTTGACTTGCTTTGCAAACATATTTTGTGACTAGTTTGACATTTGTGAGACATTTGTGTTATTAAGTTAAGAGATAAGGAAGGTAGCTTGTGTTGTTCCCGCTGTCAGGAGAGATGTTCGAGCTAGTGATGGGACGCTCTTGAATAGTTACCTTGAACAAATCTTTAATGTGACTCTGGAATAGTGAGTCATCTCAGGTAGTGATTTGTGCATGTACATGTGCAGGTTGTGCATGTGGGGGACAAGATTAGTTCCTTTTTCAAGTCTTCTATCAGGTTTGAGTTGTTCGAGCATTATGAGAAAGACCTAATCATATGCTCTCAGAACCGGGAAACAATTTAATCCGTTTATCTCTCGAGTCGTTGAGTGGGTCTGTCTGTGTCACAAATGAACAACTCACATTTGAAGACATGTGAGAAGAGCTGAGCTAATAGACAAAACACCAGGTAAACATTCATTCATTCATTTTCTTGTCAGCTTAGTCCCTTTAGTGATCTGGGGTCGCCACAGCAGAATGAACCGCCAACTAATCCAGCATATGTTTTACGCAGCGGATGTCCTTCCAGCTGCAACCCATCACAGGGAAACATCCATACACACTCATACACTTTAGCCTACCCAATTTCACCTACACCACATGTCTTTGGACTTGTTGGGGAAGCCGTAGCACCCGGAGGAAACCCACACCAACACGGGGAGAACATGCAAACTTCACACAGAAACACTCCAACTAGCGACCTTCTTGCTGTGTAGTGACATTGCTAACCACTGCTCCAGCGTGTCACCAGCATGGCAATAAAGAGAGATTGAAACTGATCTACTTTTATGGTACCTTAAACCCAGAATGAATGCAATCTAAACTGAAACTCAATTGGCTAGCCAGCTAACTAGACTTCATAGAACAAGCCTACATGTCTCTAAGCTAAGTTCGACAAGATTACAGAATGACAATAATGATACAAGGTATATAACCCAGAGCTGTTTTATTATTTATTTATTCTTTTTAATCATTTTAGGTTAATCTTTAATTCCACAGTGCTTTTGACAATGTAGATTGTATTGAAGCAGCAAACTTTGTTCGGACTATAGGAAATAATCAGGAATAAACACCAACCTATGTGTTCTTCAGACTCTTCCTCTTTTATTCTGCAGGGTTCTGGATCACTCATCTTCTCACTGTCCTTCAATAAACTCTGTCTTTCAGATTTCACTCCTTCCTGATGGTCTGACGCTCGTCTTCACTTGTAGACTGATGGGAATACTCCAGTATTTATAGCTGAACTGAGGGAGGAGGAGCTGACCTGCAAAGGTTAACAATAAACCAATTACTGCTTTGGCTTTTTATAATCACCTAAACACATTTAATTTTCTCCTATCCTATATTTAGCCATTTAGAGAGGTTGCTTTCAAATCCAGCATATGTTTTACGCAGCGGATGCCCTTCCAGCTGCAATCCATCACTGGGAAACACCCATACACACTCATACACTACAGACAATTTAGCCTACCCAATTCCCCTATAGGCCCCACGGTGGCGTAGTGAGTAGCACGTTCGCCTCACAGCAAGAAGGTCGCTGGTTCGATCCCCGGCTGGGCCAGTTGGCATTTCTGTGTGGAGTTTGCATGTTCTCCCCGTGGTTGCGTGGGTTTCCTCCGGGTGCTCCGGTTTCCCCCACAGTCCAAAGACATGCGGTACAGGTGAATTGGGTAAGCTAAATTGTCCATAGTGTATGTGTGTGAATGACAATGTATGGATGTGTTTCCCAGAGATGGGTTGTGGCTGGAAGGGCATCCGCTGCATAAAACAAATGCTGGATAAGTTGGCGGTTCATTCCGCTGTGGCGACCCTGGATTAATAAAGGGACTAAGCCGAAAAGAAAATGAATGAATGAATTCCCCTATAGCGCATGTGTTTGGACTGTGGGGGAAACCGGAGCACCCGGAGGAAACCCACACCAACACGGGGAGAACATGCAGACTCCACACAGAAACGACAACTGACCCAGCCGAGGCTCGATCCAGCAACCTTCTTGCTGTGAGGCGACATGGCTAACCACTAAGCCACCATATCACCATTTTGTTATAATGTTTTTGCATTAGTTAATGTATTTTCTAGCATTAACAAAGAACAATACGTTTATTACAGTATTTATTCACCGTTGTCTACATTAGTTAATGAAAGCAAGGTCATGCATTATTAAGTTATTTTTATTAACTGACACTGGGTTAACTATTGTTAACAAGCACAGTCTTGGATTTTAATAACCCATCAGTAAATATTGAACTACGAATAATAAATGCTGTACGAAAATGTTAATGTTAGTGAAGACATTAACTAACATTAACAGACCATTACTTTAGTGTTTAAGTGTTACCATTTTATATTGACGGTGACAGCCTGACCATCTCGTTCTGTGCTAGGCATGGGCCGCTATAAGATTCTGACGGTATGATAACCTTGGATAAAAATATCACGGTTTCACGGTATTGTGATCACTGCTCTATAATATATTCTTTAAAACATCTGGCAAAAAAACAACACAGTTTTGAACAATATATTTTATTTCGAGAAACATTTATGATATTTTTGAACAGGCTAAATAATTGAAATGAATCATTAATTTCTGCTGTCTTTGATAGTTTCTAAAACACAGATTTCTTTACGATTTAAAATGGCATCTTTGCATATCTTTTCAGCTGGAGATCGTGTTGTCCTTACAAAAATGTAAATAAAAAAATCTCACACATACCTTAGGAACGGTGTCGCGGAAAGATTTGATGGTTTTAAAACCTTGACTTTTCCAAACCGCGGTATACTTTGAAAATGGTTATCGTCCCATTTCTATTCTGTGCCCCGCTGAAAACAGAAAAATAAAAATCACAAAACGGTTTTATTCTTGAGTAAATAATTGTATTTTCAATCAATAATTTGAATGTATAGCTATTTATGTGAATTTGAGTGTACAGGGTGATTCAATTCAATTCATATCAATTTTATTTAATTTAATGACATGTCAGCAACCAAGGCTATTTTCATGGCAGGAACACTTCAATAATAGATATACAATTAAAAATCAACAACCAAATGAATACATAAACTAAATAAGATTTGTGTTAATACATGACAAAAATTCTAAAACCTTCTCTGGTGTCACTTTGTTAAAAATGTCCTTAAGAGAGTTCATTTCATAAAAAAAGTCTTCTGGAGTCATTAAGAGCAGGACAGTCCAGAAAAATGTGTTTTATAGATAGCGGAATTGTGCAGTACACTGAGTTGGGTTTTCACCTTGGAGCTAAAAACCATGAGTTAGTCTTGTGTGTCCAATACGACATCTGATTAAAACCACTTGATCAAATCTAGTCTTAAAATTCTGTGTGAGATTTCAGGTTGGATTTCATATAATTTTACAGGGTGATTCAAAAAGAACACCACAATTTTGAAAATCTGTATTTAATCAAGGAAACATGATGAAACCTTGGGTAATTAATCAATGCAAAGAGTACTTCAAGATCATACATGAGCCCCTCCAGACACTCGAGTGAAATCAACCCAAAACTTGTGCTACTCTTTTTGAATCACCCTGTACTTTGTGTCTGGAAGGTTTGTATACGGAAAGTCGCAGTAACTGTCTATTTATGTATAAACAACTAAATTATGTGGTTGTATAAACTGAAAGATTGTTCCATTTAGTCAATTGTCAAACAGACATGCTAAATTATATATTAGCATTAAGTATTCTTGAAACTTTTACGAGTAGAAAATGTGTTTAATGTATTATTGATTGTTTTTTAGTTGACAGGTGAAGTTTGTTTACAAGCTAATTTGGAGAGGATCACGTGCTTATGATTTACCACGGCCGGCTGCACATTATCTAATCACGATCTCCCAATCATACGATTCCCCTTCTATCATAAATGACCACAGTTCCAGTCCATAGTTATCTTCGTATGGAAGAAAACCCTCCTTTCCTCCCCCTGCTCCTCCTTTTCTTAGATCGGGCGGCACGGTGGCCCAGTGGCTAGCACTGTCGCCCCACAGCAAGAACACCGCCAGTTCTGTTCCTCGCCAGATTGGCGAGCGTTTCTGTGCGGAGTTTGTATTTTGTCCACGTGTGTTTCCCCCGGGGCCTCCGGTTTCCTCCCACCATCCAAAGATATACACAATTCATTACAGATTGAACAATTCAGGCTCTGGTCCAACTCCCTTCCTCCTCTGATGGTTCCCTTAGCTGCTGCAGAGGGGGAGTTTGAGAGCTACCTAAGCTCAAGCTCCCCTCTCGCTCTACGAACGGGAGGGAGCCCTGGGCTCGAGGATCCCTTGAGCTCAAGGCTCTCTCCCGGGACAGCATGCCTAACAAGCTTATATTAAATCATCAGCTAAGTGTGAACTCTTGAAACTGTCTTTTAAACAATCTTAAACCAACATAGTGTCAAAGTTAGGCTCAAACTAGGGCCCTTGGGCCAAAGTTGGCCCCATAATAACCTCTGATTTGGCATGCCATCCCAAAGTGAAGAGAGGGAGAATGATGGGGATGGTTTTAAAATTGTCGGTTCAAATTTAATGTAACCCTTTGTTTTTTTATTGTTAACGGCTAACTAAAATTAAATGTTTTAATTAAATAGTGTAAATTAGTCAGATTTTGTTTAAATGTACATGCCGTCACCCGACAATGCAGAGACTTTGGTGAGCAAATCAAGTCAAAGGCAGATTCTGCTTGACTAGTGTATTCAGCATTGAACTCCACTGTGTTGTAAATGTGATTATTTGTTTTTATTGCAATAAGTTATCATTTAAAGTTATCCTGCATTAGATAATATAATTTAAAGTAATGTTTTCTATTTATGAAATGAATTAGGAAATTACCCATGGCAACTTTAATGTAATATAGGGTGAATTTGGGTAATTTGGGACGCCTAAACTTCAGTGTGTTTATCTCTGTTCTAGCAAAATTCAGTCAACAGGAATTTTATTATAAATTTAGCATGGACTTCATCAGAGTGAAATCACATGACGTCATTGGGCAGTTCCACAAAGGCAGGGCAGTTCACTTGTCAATCAGCAAGCTCTCATCAAAAGTGAATGATAAGGTCAGCGAGAGGAGCCTAACTGGATTAATGTTATGGACATGAACCTGTCATATATAAGACAATGTTCCCAACTGTTGTTAAATTGTGTTTGTGATCTATTCAAGTAACAAAATATGTATTAATGTGTTAAATATGTTTTTTAGATTTTTTTCTTTTAAACATTTCTTGTCCAACATCATCAAATATGATTGATGATGTGGGACAGTCTTCGAATGGGAAAAATATGCATTTGGAGACTTTAAGAGTTTAATGACTACAGAAATGGAGTGTACAATGTTCTGTAGACAAACTTACACACACATAAACACTCATTTACACACACCCCATACAAACTTACACTTACACACACTCTCACACTCACTTAAACACACACACACATACACTTTACACACACAATCTTTCTCATATACTCTCTCAGTATCTCTCTTATATTTAAACACACATGTACACACACACACACACTTTTTAAAAATTAGTAAAATTGTGTTTGGCATGCATAAATATGACCAATATTTACTTTTTCGTCCTAAATACACATGTCCCAGATTATGAAGTGACCTGCCCCAGATTATCAAATTCAAGCTGATTGTTTTTTTGGTTTTTTTGCCTCTTCTTGGTACAATATCTACATTATGTTTTTTTTAGGTGGTTATAAAACATCATAAGGATTTAAGAAATATCTAATATGTTGCTCTAATTAGTTAGATAGTCATTAAAATTGAGAGCTGAAGTAGCATGTCGCTACAGTTGGTGTAAACAGATTCATTCAGTTTTATTAATGTTTGTTTACCCCGGCAAGTAAAAAGAATGCAAACTGCAATATATTGAACATACATACAGCAACTACAATGCGTCCAGTGTTAAAACAACATCATTTACAAGGTAAATCCAAAGTAAACGGCACATTTTAAGTGGTCAAGACCGATATTATGAACTGATTCTCAAAGCATTCAACAGTCATGTGTTTCACTTTATGTTTGCATAAAATGGTGACAAAGGAGATTTGACTTCACAAATAAGAGATTATCCTCCATTTTTGTCACCATTTTAAGGTTTTTATTGACATAAGGCATTTCTGTGTATCAGTGATTTCCATTGGCTTTGGTATAGTAGCACTGTTTGTATTTCTGTTGTTTAGATTAGGTAAATAAATGTTCTACTGGGGCAGGATCTTTATTATGGGAACAAACAATTTTGTAACCTTTATTTAAATGAACTTTTATTAAATTTAAGCTTATTCCTTGGGGTGGTGTTTGTTTGCATTTAATCATCTGTAAGAGAATAGTTCTGTAACCTAAAGATTTTGAAATTGCCATGTACTTTTTGGTGACTGCAACACAAATAAATAAATACAGTGATTTATTCATGAATATTGTGCTGCTATCTTTTTACTAATGAGATTCTGAACAGTAATAAAATATAGATTTTTTTAACAAAACACTTACAATACTTACAAAAAATACCTGTAAAAGTGCTCTTCTCAAAATAACCTGCTGGTACATGAGAACTGCGAAGGCAAATGCACAAAATTAATAATAGTTCTACACAGCATCATCTTAAGAGTATGAGTTAAAGATAAAACTTATAAAAGTTGCTCAGTAATTTTGATTTCGATTGACATCCGTTACCTTCAATGTTAATGCAGTTAGCCCAATATAAATTAAAAACGGAACAGCTACTCGCTGGTATTTTGAAATTTGCTAAAAGTGTCCCAGATTACCCGATTTCACCCTAGTTTGGTATATTTACCTTCAAGCTCTTAATGATATTCCGTTTTTGGCCACAGTTTGGCCAACATTACCTCAACGCTGGTTAAGTAAACAAACTGCGTCGATCTGACGCTACTGGATGACATCTCGGACGTTGTTTCAACATTATACGGTTTTAAAGCGACGTCAATTTTAGGTTGAAGTAGTGTCAGCTTGATTACTGGAAGCTCTGCAAACCGCGGCGTGTAAACTCTGATAAACGTGGTTTACATTCGGGCAAATATGAGGAAAATAACGTAAACCGTTGAACTCACCTCAGAAAACAGATACGGGAACGCGCGCTGCTGATGACGTCATCACGGCGAGACGAACTAAATTTTGACTAATCCCAAAAGATCATGGATGTGTCGGGAGACAGAGAAAGTTAACACTTACATGAACAAGAGAGGTCTCCAACCTTTCCGGAATGGATATCTGGGGAATGATAGCTGGGCTTTAGCTATACTTTAAAGAAACAGTCAGATTATTTTGAGTGCTGCACCATAACCACAATGGCTTTGAGATTACACTAGGTTTATGTCAGTTAATAAATAAAGACCATTTCTATTGCTGTTTTGACTTTCTGGATAAAATTATATATAAAAGAAATCTGCAGATGTTGTGGATGCTGTTCCTAAATGGCATCGTCTTTTTGAGAAATAAGATATTCATCTGTAAACATTGTTCAATACTATATGTGTTTATCCTTTTAGTTATTTTTTTATGTGAATATTGGTAACATTTTGGCCCAATCCCAATTCTATTTTTGTACGCCTACCCATTCCCCTTGGCCCTTGGCCCTTGGTTAAGGGGAAGGGCTGCAAAACTTCCCCCTAAGAATTGGGCCAGCACTTCAACACCTGCACACGTCATCATATGTCATCGCCATCTCTTGCTTCATCTGAGATCAGACGATCACGACTGCTGGAGTTACTCCAGTTGTGTTATTGTTTGGTGTTTATCTTCAGGAAATCACTGAAGGCGTATATTATGTTATCATAACCATCTAATGTGGTGATAAGATCGTAACTGTACTGTGTGTTTATACAGTGGCCATATTTATCTGTGTAAACACACGAAAACAACATTAACATTATAGCAGACACTGTAAAAGCTCATTCCCAGACACTAGACATTACTGACAGGGGATTCCAGTGTCATCGTGTGTCAGAATGTTGTGGGACTGCTGGACACGAGTTATGATTATGGATTATAGATCGTGAAATTTAGTGATTTTTTTGTGTTTTTTAAAAAAAGCATGATTAGTAGACTGTCTACCTAAAATCTGTTGATACTGACATTCAACAGACATTTAACTGACTATAAGAAACTTTGCAAGTACATGTCAACTTACACTAACCCCAACCCCAACCCTAACAGTCTACTTATAATCTAATGAGAATTAGTTGCAATGTAACTTAAATTCAGCAAACGGACCATCAAAATAAAGTGTGACCTGAATTTTAACGCAATAGACACAATTGATTTTTTTAAGAAATTACACTGAAGCTAAACATTCAAGCTTTAAGATGGAGAGCTTCTCGATGAAATAAACAAGATAAAGAGAAACTCTTGAGCCTCAGACTGAGAAAACTTTACTTATAAAAGTGAGAAAAGCAATACGCATCAATATTTATTCAGTAAGATCATTTTAACGAAAACGCCTTAGAAATGACGATAACAGAAGCACTTAAACCAGCAGAGAAGCAACAGTATGAAGATGTGGAGAAAAGTCTTGATTATAAATCACCACCACATGCAGAACTACAAAGAAAACGTTATACACTGGACCTGGCTTTTTCCCCCCAGCATGCTACTGTAACCCCGCCAGTCCTACGCCACCCAACCCCCTCCGAGCTGGTATCGAACCGGCGACCTTCCGCATGGGAGTCAGTAGCTCTACCAAGGAGGCTAAAGGCCATGGCCTCTAGCGTCTGTCGCTAGAGCACCTTTAGAGGTCAGAGGAGTGAGGTTTACCTGCACAGCACTTCACTAGCTGGCCTCTGCTACACTACCCATGCTAGCAGTGAATATACACATGCTTAAAGTGTTATAGTTGCTTAAAGTACTTCCTAATTAAGTAACTGATAATAAACAAGCCAGAAATTGACAACCTCACACTACCTATGTAGCTACCTTAGCGTTAGGCCTGTCACTGTAAGGAAGATTTGTTGTGGGATATATTGTCACAGAAATTATTGCGATAAACAATATTATTGTCATTTTGAGATCATCTTATGTCACTGATTATACAAGGAACAGCATAATAATGCAAACAGCCATGAACACTTTAAAGAAGCTCAGGCTTTTCATTCTTATGCAGGGCTCAACAAAAAAGACTGCCCGATGGCCCAGGGCCAGCGTGAGAGACACTGGGGACAGTAGACAGGATCATTACTAGCCCAATCTAGCCAGTGCTGCTTTGTCACTAAAGTTTTTTTATTTGTTAATTGTGTGCAAATACAGTCTCAGAATCAAGAAAGTTTGTGCTTTTCAGCCTTTAAATGCTACCTTCTCTGTGATGTCGTAAACACCATATTGCTTTTTCGAGTTCTCTTATCTGATTGGATGTTGTGAGCACATGATTTTTTCTATAACCTGGTTATCAGTACAGAGGAGAGACGGCAGCAACAGCATCAAATTATAAGGCTAAAAGAAAAGGTCTGTTTCTAATGTCTAAGAAGTAGACATTTACATGGGTACAACACGACAAAATAAATAAATAAATCAAGTGATGTTTTGCCATCAGTTTGGCAAGTCAGACACCTTTTATTAAATAATTTAGAACTGCAATAAAACAGTTTACGTTTTTCAAACGGCTCTTTTTGTTTTGCTTCTTACACGTTTATTAACATTTTTATAATATGTAAATTCTAGATTCACAGATATTAGTTGACACATTATTTAAAATATGTGGCTCAGGGTTCAAACCTAAGGATTTTTTCTACTGGCCCGATTGGACCAGTGGTTCAGATTTTTACTTGCCCTGCCAAAATTAATTGCTACTTCTTAGACACATATTTTAAATAATGTGTCAAAAATGATTTCTAAAAATGTTAAGGAAAATGTGCAGGTATTTTATTGCAAAACAAAACCTGGCTGATTTAAAAACGACAGCAAAACATCACAAAACAGACATTTTCTTTTAGCCTCACAATCTGATGTTGTCGTCCCTTCGCTATGTTGGTTTTTACCAGGTTATGGAAAAAAACAACGTGCTCACGACATCTAATCAGATAAGAGGAACCAAAACAGCAACATGGTATTTACGGCTTCACAGAGAAGGAAGCGTTCAAGTACTTGAAAGCACAAACTATTTCTTGACTTTAAGACTAAATATGCATGAAATTGACCAATAGTCGCAGGCAAATTAAAATTTGTGACAAGGCAGCACTGGCCTGATCGGGCCAGTAACGATTCTGTCTACTGTCCAGAGCATCTCTCGCACTGTCCCCGGGCCATCGGGCTGTCCTTATTGTTGAGCCCTGTGGCTAATAAAATGGCTATTAACTTCTTTTCTGGTGGGGCCAGTGACAGGGCAAGTAAAAATCTACACCAGTGGCCTGATCAGACCACTAGAAAAAAAATCCTTACCGTTGAACCCTGTTATGGTTATTTTTATTGTGTAATTTGGTGTCAAAATTATGAAAATATCTATCAAATATCCTATTTAATGTTTTATTAAGTAAATGTCCAATTATTAACTTTGACATCAGTGAGGTTAAGTGTAGATGTCCTTGTAAAATGGCTTTAATCTTATTTGTGAATCTGTAAATGTATAATCGCAGCACCAAAAATAAATTGAGGTCATGTAGAACTATTGCAGGATAAATCTGTATGTTGATTATCGTGACGGGCCTACTTAGCATTTACTGGTTTAATGCTAAAATGTGTTAGAAACACACTAAGTGTTATTTATGAATCTGAACCTATTTAAACAGAGCTAAGTTTATTTACAGTATGGGAACTAGAGCTGCACAATATATGGTTTCAGCGTGGATATCGCAGCGTGCGCATCTGCAAACAGAGCAAGAATTATAGTTGACCAGGAGCTAGAGAATCGTATTTAATTAAACAGATTTTAGATGACTTATGCAAAATCTTAGGACTTTTTGTCTTGTTTCTAGTCCAAATATCTACATTTCAAAGCGAAAACAAGATTATTTCGTTCACCACCCTGGCAGATAATTCTCTTGTTTTAAGGAAAAACTCTTCATTTTGACCTATTTATTTTCAAGCTGAAAACTAAACAATGTTTTTTTACTTGCTCCAATAATTTTTTTTTTATTTAACTAGAAACGAGACAAAGCAAAAGGAACACATTTTTTGCATTGTGATTATTCGATTTCTTTAAGTTAAGGCTGATTTATACCTCTGCGTCGAGTGATCGGCGTGACCCATTGCGCCTGCATTACGCGTAGATGTGCATTTATACTTCTGCATTCTGTTTGTGTTGCTCTGCAATGACACTTCAATAACACTTCCGAAACACTAGCAGGCAGTAGGTTATGTTATCACTGGTGTTTTGTTTTTTGTACAATACCTTAAATGTACAAGTTGCTCAAACTCGCTCATTCTGAGGCGGGTACCGGCAGACGTGCAACAACTTTAATCATAAGGTAAACACAAACAAGTTTCCATCTGGATCTCCTTCACGGGATTCGACACTTGTAAACACTCGCTCCATCTGGCTCGCGGTCCCGCCCATGCTCGTCACAGCTACCAAGCCAACCAATCACTGAACTTGCGCTATGTGTCGTTACATTTTTTGAGAGGTGCGCGTCAGTCACACCGAGGGCTATGAGACCGCGTAGACGTAACGACGTGTAGCGTAAGCTCTGTGATTGGTCGGCTTGGTAGCGGTGACGAGTGTGGGCGGTGCTGAGACCCACAAGCCCAATGGAGCGAGTGTTTACTTAGTGTTGCCTTGCCTTACAAGTGTCGAGTCCTGTAAAGGAGCTCTAGATGGAGACTTTGTTTTGCGTTTACCCGATGAGTACAGTTGTAGCACATCTGCCAGTTCCACCTCTGAACGAGCGAGTTTGATCCACTTGTACATTAAGGTAGTGTTCAGAAAAAACAAAATAACTCGATACAGAGGAATCACCTATTTTCAGCTAGTGTTTCGGAAGTGTTATTGCAGAGCAACGAAAACTACATGCTATTTATGAATCTCTGAATTTATTTAAACCGAAATAAGTTTATTTACAGTACGGGAACTCGAGCTGCACAATATATGGTATTAGCATGGATATCGCAGCGTGCGCATCTGCAAACACAGTCCGAATTATAGTTGACCAGGAGCTAGAGAATAGTATTTAATTAAACATAATTTATAGGATTTATGCAAAAAAAAAATCTTACTTAGAATTTTTGTCTTGTTTCTAGTCCAAATATCTACATTTCAAAGCGAAAGCAAAATTATTTCGCTCACCACACTGGCAGATAAGTCTACCTGACGCAAACAGAATGCAGAAGTATAAACGCAGATGGACTTGACGCAGAAGTATAAACCACGATCACCAGCAATCTATCCTACACAGATCGCTGGAGAACTACACACACACACACACACTCACATCACATGAACTAACACTACCAGGATGCTTTGCACCAATCTCTCCTACCTCAGCTGATGGTCATTTGAACACTCAAAGCTGCGGTTCATTCCCACTAATGACAGGACTATATATACACCAGTTTGTGTTCTCCTCACATTGTCGTTATTTTGTTGCTCCTGTGATGCCCGTGTGTTTCCTGGCTTGTTTTGCATCGTTTTAGTTTTAGTTTCGTTTTGTTAAATGCTGAATCCACACTTAGTTTCTGTCCTGTGCACTACACATCGGACCGACTTTCAGGAAACCGTCAAATAGTGCTTATTCAAACTATTATATCGCAGAAAAAGAAATTATCGCAATATCAGATATTTCCAATATTGTACATCCCTAATAGTAACTGTAATTAAATAAAAATGAACAGTAATCACTTTACTTTTTCAGCAATTGATTTAAATATAGTATAGGTGTGTTATAACTAATCAAGCTAACATGATTCTGATTCGAGATGCTCTTTTCACACGTTAAAATACATCATGCCGCACCAGCGTCATCAGTACGGCTTCTCTCCAACGTGGACCCTCTCGTGCGCCTTCAGATGTCCTGACCGACTGAATCTCTTGTAACAGTGCGAACACTCGTACGGCTTCTCTCCGGTGTGAATCCTCTGGTGCAGCTTCAAATGTTCGGCTGAAACAAAAGTCTTCTCGCACTCGAAGCACACGAACTCTCTCACACCGGTGTGCACGATCTGATGCTTCATTAAATTCTGCTTGTGCGTGAAACTCTTCACGCAGAGAGAACACGAGTACGGCTTCTCCTTCGTGTGAACTCTGAAATGGACCTTCAGACCCGAAGCCCTCAAAAATGTCTTGCAGCACTGATCGCACTTGTGTGTCTTCTCTCCCGTGTGGATCATCATGTGTCGTTTAAGATGCGGCGACTGTCTGAAACTCAGCCCACACTGATCGCAGATGAATTTTTTCTGTCCCGTGTGGATCCTCATGTGCTGATAAAGAGATGACGATTGCCGGAAACTCTTCCCACACTCGGTGCACGTGTGCGGTTTCTCTCCGGTGTGGATGTTCATGTGAACCACCAGACTCCGTTTGCATGTGAAACTCTTCCCACACTGAGTGCAGGTCAAGCAATTCCTGACGGGATCGAACTTCTCCTCATTCTCCATCATCAGATCTGAAATCAATATAAGTCTTTTTATTAAGACATGGTATGTTAAATACTTCTTTGAGCATAATATAATATACAATTTCAAAACATATAAAGTTCACATCCAGGGCCATCAATATTTAGCAAAAGAGCTAATCTCACACAGATATTACCATAACATTCATTCATTCATTTTCTTTTCGGCTTAGTCCCTTTATTAATCCGGGGTCGCCACAGCGGAATGAACCGCCAACTCATCCAGCATATGTTTTACGCAGCGGATGCCCTTCCAGCCGCAACCCATCTCTGGGAAACATCTATACATTCTCATTCACACACATACTACAAACAATTTAGCCTACCCAATTCACCTGTACCGCATGTGTTTGGACTCTGGGGGAAACTGGAGCACCCGGAGGAAACCCACACCAACACGGGGAGAACATGCAAACCTCATTACTATAGCAATTAGATGATAAAAGACTGCAAAATAGCGCTAAGATCAGCAATTATCAAAATAATAATGCCTTAAAGCTCAGACTTCTTTTGAAAATACTAGATTTCATGACTTTTGACATGTTAATTTAATATAATCATGTCCTCGTTTACTCTTTCACACACTATGGCAAGCCGTTTTGACTTTTATTCGTTCTCAGGATATGTATTCTTGATATCAACAATTCAATTCTTGATATAAAAAAGGGTTATCGTTGATATCAAAAACGGAATTGTTTATATCAAAAATTAACATTTTTGATATCAACAATTAAATTTTCACTAGTTAAATGTCACCACAGGCTGCCATTCAAATTTAATTGTTTATATCAAGAATTGATTTCTTACTAGTTAAAATGCAACTCTTGATATCAATAATTTAATCGTTGATATCAGGAATTAAATTGTTGATATCAAGAAATACTTTTCAATAGGGATGGACGATACCAATATTTTTGTTTCCGATCCGATACCAAGTATTTCAAGACACGTATCGTCGATATCGATACCAATACTTTAATTAAATATTTTATAGTGATTAAAAATTCACTTTTATTATAATTATTATTATCATCATCATCATTATTATTATTGTGATTCAATTAAACACAAAACACATGATTCCTTTTTACATTTATTAAAATAACAAATTAAAAGAACTAAAACTGCATGGCACCATATATAACAAAAAACAATACACTGCAGAAACCTTGTTTAATTAAAAAAGTACATCTCTCCCAGTTATCATGTGTACCTAAACGTTGTATTTTATTTGATAAACAAGTTTATTTAAAACTATTTCAACTAAACTACAAAAAAATCTACAAAAAATTCTAAATGTCTTCACATGAGTGGGCTACAGTCTATTATTCTGAACCCTGTGAATGTAACAGAAATCTGAAATATGCCAATTTACTCAAATTACATAAATGACAGAGTTTAGAGTAGGATTCCCCCTCAGCTTTGGCATATTAATATTACAAAGAATCATATATAATGATTCCCCCTCAGCATATTATATTTACAGTGTGTGCATCTGTGTGTGCATCTGTGTGTTTTTTGTAAAATAATTCCTTAAAGGATTCTGCCAAAGTTTTACAACCTACGCTGGGTGTGTGTGTGTGTAAAATAATTAAATAAATAAAATAATTCCCACTTGTGTGTGTGTGGTGTCTGTACTACTGAGCCGTGAGCTAACGCTAACCCATTAGCGGAGACACAACGTAAGGATATTATAGTTCCCATTCGTGTTCCTATTTAATTAAATATTTATATAATATGTGGCGCTATAATTATTGAGATATTTTACTCAGAAAGAAAACCCTCAGAAAAGATCGATACTTTTAATTAAGGATCGATCCTTTTGATACATTCCCAGTATTAAAAATATCAATACTTCAGGATCGATCCGCCCATCCCTACTTTTCAACTAGTAAAGATGTTCATTCTTGATATCTGCAATTGGTTTGTCACTAGTGACAATGTAATTTCTGATATCATAAATATAATTGTTACTAGTGAAATTATTCATTTTAGATATCAAAAATTACTTCCCTAACTGCTGATATCAGAAATAACAAATGTAACGTGTTGAAATATAATTGCAGATATCAAGAATTAACATTTCAACTAGTTGAAAAGTTATTTCTTGATATCAACAATTTAATTCCTGAGATAAACAATTAAATTATTGATATCAAGAATTGCATTTCAACTAGTAAGAAATCAGTTCTTGATATCAACAATTAAATTTGAATGGCAGCCTGTGGTGACGTTTAACTAGTGAAAATACATTTATTGATATCAAAAACTGAATTGTTGATATCAAGAATACATATCCAGAGAATGAATAAGTCAAAACGGCTCGCCATATCGCTCACACACACACACACACACACACACACACACACACACACACACACACACACACACACACAGAGCACACTTAAAATGATGACTGAGCTGAAAACTCCTTAACAATAACATAAAACAAGCCGTGGCTTTAATATTTCAGTCTCATAATACACTTCTATAACACCAGCTGACATAAATAAGGCATTAAACAAATCGAAACACACTCTTCGTCTGTTTATGACCCTCAGTACATCAAAACACTTCATAGACTATATATACACACTTCCGAACTCAAGCAGGCGCTTCTGAATGACGCTTTGAATAACACAAGTACAGTGAAAATGAGATTAATGACACACAATCATACCTGTGAAAAACAGGGACAAAGAACTTGCGTCTTTCCACAGCAGCGGTCTGTTTACAACTGAGTCCGCCGAACGGGAAGTGGATTTCTCGAGCCTCATAGAAGCGCAGCGCCATCTATTGATGTGGCGGAGTAACACCGTACGAAAATAATTATTTTATTATTGAGAAAATATATTTACAAAGCAAAACAATGGGCAATATACACACGGACTTTTAATTTTCAGCCGGGCAGCTTCCGGTGACCTGTCTTTCCATTATAAAATTTGTCACGTTTCAGATCTGATTTCTTTAAAAATGATTGATCTTTACTGCCTGTTAGATATATGATATGAAGTGGGTCTCAGATCGGACAAGAAACACTGCATTAAACTTCATTTCCCCCGGCCATGTCTTTAAAATATGACAGTTTATTTTACCTCAGTACTTTCAGTGGAGTTTCTGCGCTAGCCTGTTGCTACTGCTGGCGCTAGCGGTTACAGCGGTATTTCATCTCGTTTTACACTTGAACAACTAAATGAATGCTCAGGTCTATTCAACTGAATGTAGAGGACAGTGTTGGGTAAGTTACTTTAAAAAAGTAATTAATTACTAATTACTTAATCAATATTGTATTTAAAATACTTTTCTAATTACTGTGTCTGAAAAGTAACTTAATTACTCAATAAGTAACTTAACTAAATACTTCTTGAAATCCCTATAAACCTTGAGTGGACAAATAATAAAAATGTAACTCTGTAAATAATAAATACTTAGATAAAACATATGAGTCAAACATGAAATAGTTTAGCCTTTTAGTTTTCTGAATCATCTTTATTATATTCTATTTTTAAAAAATCTATAATAATTACATGCATAATAATTTTTAGTATGCAATGTAACCTTCTTAAATATTATTCTGCACATCTATCGATCAGGCAGGATCAGGCAATCTTTACAAAAACAGCATTATTTTCTGCGGTATTAGAATGAAAGCCCGTGCAGTTTGATCGGAAGTGGACAAAAGAAGATTTATACGGCATGTTTTTGAACTGGATTGTGTCTCTCTTGTTTACCTGTGATCCAATCGAGCAAAAGGTGTCTTATTACTCTGTAAACAGAGCAGCATCAGTCATGTTAAACTCGCCGACTCCCTCTGTCACATCTGCGTAGTCATCCTAGCCTTTCTCATAGTAATTAACCAGCTCATGTAAGGTGCGCGATAGCCTTGAAAAAGCCGCGCGCTACAGCACGCAGGCGCGCAATGAGGAAAAATAAATGGATTAATACTGTAAGGTTCTTGTCTGGGAATATTTTCATTTGGTAAAACAGCCACTCGCTTCAGCTGAGTCCGACATCTTCCGCTTTATGACTAGCAGCAAACTGGCGCGCGGCGCTATCACATGCACCTGCACTACGATGATTTTAAAGCGCCAGAGTTTACTTTTACCTTTAGAACATAAATTAATCAAATTGTGTAAGATTATTCAGCGAGTTTAATTATTTTACAATGTAACGCAGGTACATTATAAGTAACTGTAATTAAAAATACCTAAAAATGAGCAGTAATTAGTTACTTTACTTTTTCAGTGGAAAAGTAATTTAATTACAGTAACGCGTTACTTAGTAACATGTTACACCCTACACTGTTAGTGGAGTTACATTACAACATCAATGCTGTAAAAACAACCTTGTGAAATTGAAGTGTCACATTAAGCTTTCACAGCCCTGCTGAAAAAAACAGCTTAAACCAGCCTAGGCTGGTTGGCTGATTTTAGTTGGTTGACCAGCCTGGTTTTAGAGGGGTTTTGGCCATTTCCAGGCTGGTTTCCAGCTATTTCCAGCCTGGTCTTAGCTGGTCAGGCTGGGAGATGACCAGCTAAAACCAGCTTGACCAGCCAAACTAGGCTGGGAGCCCAGCTAAAACCAGCTATGTCCAGTTTAAACCAGGCTGGTCAAGCTGGTTTTAGCTGGGCATTTTCCAGCTGACCAGCTAAGACCAGGCTGGAAATAGCTAGAAACCAGCCTGGAAATGGCCAAAACTCCTCTAAAACCAGGCTGGTCAACCAGCTAAAACCAGCCAAACAGCGTAGCCTGGTTTAAGCTGTTTTTTTCAGCAGGGCGGAAGTTTATTTTCGGCTTTAAAACTCTAGAGCCCATTAATCTTCTGTCTTTGATTGGAAAGTACAAATGACAGGAAAACGCCTATAGCCCCTTTCATTTATTTTATTATACTTAGCTACTTCTTATTTAACCTATTTTTATGTTAGTATTAATGTAATTTGCTCCTTATTTTTGTTGTTTTTCTAATGTGATGATGTACTAATAATGCCAAGCTGTTGTAAATTGCTATACGTTCAATTTAAAATACAGATAAATAAAAACTACAAAGCGAAGCCAAAAACGAAAGTTTAGTGAACAAAACAGAACAGAGGCTTGAAAAAATACAAATAAAAACAGGATTCAGAACAAAATTACAAGCAAAATTACTTCACCCTGGTTAGCACTGTCTGGTTTAACCCTATAAATCCGCACGTATAATATTTGATACACGAGTCTCTAAGACTAAGTTTCTATATTATATCAACCTGATCAATACTTTGTTTAAAAACCTGTTGTATATGATTTGATATCAAGTAACCGGTAAAAATAAAGAGAAAACGGCTTGAAATGTTCTCTGTTGGCAAAAAGTTACAGGCAAAATTGTTTTTTTTTTTGTAATTAAAAACGAACATTGTTGTGAGCAAAAAGTTTAACAGATGCCCGAGGTATTAAAAGCGATACAAAATAAATATCATGAAAAAAATGTATAGATTTGCTAGATGGTTTAATAAACATCTCAGTTTCAGAAAAGTACAAATGTTTGCCTATTTTGTGATATTTCAGGTCTTACAGGGTTAATACCCAAACTCACACATTTTAAAAATGCAATTACTCTACTCCTCTGAATTGATTCATACTGAAGTTAAATTTATTTACAATATTTTAAGTATTAATTAACATGGAAAACATTCCACACAGTAAAATGTTCTGCTACATCAACCTCATTAGTGTGGGTTGTCTAAAGTGTGAATTCTTTGATGCCATTTCAGGCTTCCTAAGTGACTGAATCTCATGTCACAGTGTGAACACGTGTACGGTTTCTCTCCGGTGTGGATCCTCTCATGTGTTGTCAGATTT
>CAIGQQ010034617.1:468923-479559 GCA_903798035.1 Danio albolineatus
TATATATATATATATATATATATATATATATATATATATATATATATTCATTCATTTATTTATTGGATATATATAGTATAAATCACAATACATGTCGCAGAAAAACTAAATATCGTAATTGTCCGATTTCTCCAATATCGTTCAGCCCTAAAACCGATGTATAGATGCTGAGTCTGGTTGTGGATTCAACTCTTTTTAGCAGCAAGAACCAGTCTAATAACAATGCACATGTACAATTTAAAAGGTTTATTTTGTTTATACGACTCAAGTCTGCGTTGTTCCAAGAGCCGCTCAATCAAATAAATGCGCAAGAAACTCGTGAACTTCAGTAAACTTTACTGATAAATGAGAGAAAAATAATACAATATGATAACTGAGAATACAATACGATTGATGAAAGTTCTAACATGGGAGTATACTAAACAAACAAGTCAGATTAATCAGTAAAAGCAAATACACATTACATTTTATTCATCCAGCAGATGCTGTTGTCCATCATCTCACACAAGAGGATAATAGCACTTCAATTCAGCAGAAATGCAACAATACGTAGATGCAAAGACAGATCTGGGTTAGTTTAGTATTGCGTACTTTTTTTTAAACAAGCAAAAGCAAAGATGAAAATAAAGAGGAGTAAGAAGGGTTGGAGGGATCAAGTGTTGACGAATAGCTGTGATGTAATTCGTTCCAAAAACAAAACATGCACGACAGTAACAAATTACTTGTTGCTGTAATGCTGTAGTAAGGCATTATTGCTTACCAACTTTTAGTAATATTCGACTCTGCACATGCTCGGTAACCCTTGCATTACAACAACACACGCTGACTAAAATGTAATCAATCAAAATAGAAATAAAAAAGCTTGAGCAAAAAAAGAGGGCGCACTCGCAAGAGCAAAAGATAGAGGGCGCACTTGCAAGAGTAAAAGACAGAGGGCGCACTTGCCAGAGCAAAAGACAGAGGGCGCACTTGCAAGAGCAAAAGATAGAGGGCGCACTTTCAAGAGCAAAAGACAGACGGCGCCCTCGCAAGAGCAAAAGATAGAGGGCGCACTCGCAAGAGCAAAAGATAGAGGGCGCACTTTTAAATCAAACAAGGGCATGGTTTAACGATACCACAACTTAATGTAGAATCATGGGAGTTGTCTTCAGACAGGTCTAACGGGTTCGTGGTGGTTGGCTGGATGAGCTTGTGTTTAAGATTTAAGAACATTTTGTGTGCAGTAGGGTGACGTAAAAGCCATAAAAATAATATTGGAGTTATTATTATGCCACATTTAACCATTTCTGCTTTACACAAAGCTCAAATAAACATTAGTTTTCCATTAGTTTTCTCTCTCTGAAAGCAATTTTGACCGTCCAGCAGAACGTTTACTCGTTTAACATTCTTCAAAAATGAACACCTTAATTGGTCAAAATGTTTGCTGTCAATTAACGAGTAACTGGTCAAAATGAGCATTCACAACCCGGAACAGCTCGAGTTAAGCTGAGTGTGAATGAGATCGCAAGATTAAACAACTTGGTCAATCAAGGTGGCAAATACCGAATGGAGTGCCACTTTTACACACTATGAAACACAAAACACAAATCAACGAGATGACCGGCCGGTCACCAGACAGGCTTTATCATACCAAAAAAATATATAAATAAAATGGTCCAATTCCAGTCCTTAACTGGTCAATCGGTGCATTTCTAATGAATAAGGCAGCAACAAATAAATAAAATAATAATATGCTAGAGCAGACTGCAGGGGCTACTAGGAATCAATTGTTGATGAATAGTTGTAAAACGTTTAGGGAGTAACTGGTCAAAATGAGCATTCGTAACCTGGAACAGCTTCAGTCAAGAGTGTGTAAGAGGATGCAAGAAAGTAAACAACTCGGGCAACCAAGGTGGCAAATCTCGAATGGAGTGCCACGTTTACACACTCTGAAACACAAACCAATAGGAATCAACCAGATGACCTGTCAGTTACCAGACAGGCCAATCATGCAAATACTAATAAAAAGAATAATAATAATAAAAAAGTAAAAGCAGTCCGATTCTGGTCTTCGACTGGTCGATCGGTGCATCTCTAAATAAGGCAGCAAAAATAAATACAATTTACTACTACCACATATCATACTTGCTCTAAATCGATAAAATTATGCATTCAAACTGTTTTCTTCTACCACACTACAAATTAGATATACTAGCTAGTATCAATAGTTGGACTACTAAACATCAATCCTTTATCGATTGAGGAACCCTATATATCGTAACATCACTGACATTGATTATAATATATGCATAGATACTTTAAGTCATTACAGTTCAACAGACTTGTAATAAGCCCTTGCAACTCTCCTTGGATTTTCCCATGAATGCCATAAAGGGTCTTGAATTTGGCGATTGGCAGCCAGAGCAAACTGAGGAATAAATGCGAGACGTGCTCTTTTTAGTTCATTAAAGACCACTCTCTCTGCTGATTCGGGATCAGCTGCAGGGGCTTCATGGTGTTGGTTTTTAAGACCGAGAGTATAGCAATAGTCCAGCAATAGTCCAGTATAGAAGTTGAATTACGAAAAACTATGCACTGATGTCAAATGTGTGGTTTTCCCTGCCGTGTGAATGTCTTAACCTCTTTAAGATTGACAAACTCTTTCCACAAGGACTGCAGGTGAAATATTTCTGGACTCCTTTTTCTGTAAAAATAAAAGTTCAGTTTGTTTCCCAGATTTCCCATGTTACTTCCATTCTTCATTCTCCACCATCAGGTCTGCAGTGAAACAAAAGAAAAGGAAATGATTCTGATTTACCTTAATAATCTACAGAAGTAGTCAGCAGCTACAAGAACACACAAAACATCGATGAACCTTTTATTAACACCTTTCTTAAAACTGTAGTGCAGGGGTGTCCGAACTCGGTCCTGGAGGGCCGGTGTCCTGGAGAGTTTAGCTCAAACTTGCTTCAACACACCTGCCAGAAAGTTTCTAGTATATCTAGCAAGCTCTTGATAAGCTGGTTCAGGTGTGTTTGATTAGGGTTGGAGCTAAATTCTTCAGGACACCGGCCCTCCAGGACAGAGTTTGGACATCCCTGCTGTAGTGTAACAGCAGGGGTGCTCAATCCTGTTTATGGAGATCTACCTACCTGCAGAGTTCAGCTCCAACCCTGTTCAAACACACCTGAACAGCACTTGACAATTACAGGCAGGTGTGTTTGAAATCTGCAGTAAGGTAGATCTCCAAGAACAGGGTTGGTCACTCATGTTATTCCAAGGTGAATTAATTATTTTCCTCAAAACTCTACAGATACCCCTTTATCAAAACATGAAAGGAGTTTGTTTGAAATCTTTGCAAATTAATTTAAAGAAGACTCAGTTCCTGGAGGGCCACAGCTCTGCACAGTTTAGTTCCAACCCTAATTAAACACACCTCAAAGTAATCGTGAGTAAATCTTCAGGCTTGTTTGAAACCTACAGGTAAGTGTGTTGGAGCAAGGTTGGAACTAAACTGTGCAAGGCGGTGTACCCATTGGAAATGAGTTTGACAAACCTGCTCATCCCCTGAGCTCAGGTGCATCGAGATGTTTCTACAGCTTGGAGTACACTCTCGAGTTCAGACTGCATGATTTTAGTCCTGATTTTGACTCACCGACAGGTTTTGAGAAATTTACTACAAATGCCTGAAATCACAGGCAAATCTGTGCTCCTTCACGCGAGCAACAATCACACAGTATGAACTGTCAGACACAATCTGATAGAATTGCTGATGAATCGCCGACACTCGTGAGATATTTGGCATGCTAAACATCTGGACCTGTTGGCGATCCGAGTCAAAACAGAAAAAAAGTTGAGGAGAAATTGCTACTTCCCTTCAAAACCCAGATAAGCAGGAGGAGATTTTCTACCTCACTACAGGCTTCTTTCTGTAGTTATTAACAAAAGATATACTACGTGACCTTGCGTTGTTTTCATGTCACTTCTAACATGTTTTTGGGTGCGAGACGTTGTTTGGACAAAGTTGTCGGTGTTTCCTCTTATTTTAAAGTAGTGCAGTGTGAGACCCCCGGTTGCCGATCCATCTTGCAGAGTAAACAAAGCCACGATGGAAAGCTAGCCCAGATAGTCATGCAGTGTGAAAACATCTGTGACATGACTACTATGAAAATCCTGCAGTCTGAACTCGGCATAAGTTAGAGCACAAACTGAGCCATGAAGTTCAGAGAATTTTATGTAAATCTCAGTGTCAATATTGTATCAGGCACAGAAACTTCTGCAGAATTAAAGCCTCCATAAATGAAAAAGTTGCACCAATAGCATTCTTCTAAAGTGGGCGCCTGCACAAACTGAACAATGCGAGAGAATGGCTTTAAGACTATTAGGATCTTAAGGAATACTCCAAAGAAAATTGAAATGATGTAAATTTGAAGAGATACCAGCAAACACAAAAGTTAGTTCTGGCAGTTTCACCCAGCTCACCATAACAAATGTTTGGAGGAGTTTGTTTTGTCTGATTTTGTAATCGGTTGCTGTGGTCTGGCACTCTCGAGTCATTGACTTGTGATTGATTTGTATCCCAAATCCACAGAGGTCAACATCCAACATAAGTTAGGAAGATGAATACACACTGTAGGGTCGAGTAGCCGAGCAGGTAAAGATTATCCACACCTGTATGATTGCTCAGAGAGATTTTAAAGACTCAGAGGGGGTCACACGCGAAGTGCCACTGTAGGCACTACATCTTCTAAGCACTTCTAATAAGTTCCATTTGCTGTCTATTTACTACAAATAGAAACCAATGTGAACACGTGCCACAGTGGCACTTCTCGTCTGATGTGCAAAACATATTTGACAAAAGGTATTTAAGGAATTTTCATGCCATGAGAAACAATTCTCTGGTCTGATGAAACGGATTTAACCCTTTGTCTGAAGGAAAGCAGGCAGAGCTCATCACCAGACCAATACCATCTGTTCAGTGATCATGGAGGAGCAGCATCGGCTGTGGGGATGTTTATCATAGAAGTAACTCGGAGACTAGTTAGAGTCAAGGGAAAGATCAACGCAGCAGTGAACAGAGACCTTCTTGATTAAAACGTGATCTAAAGCACTCAACCTCAAATTGGGGAGATGATTCATCTATCAACAGGACAACAACTCTAAGCACACAGCCAATACAACAAAGGAGTGGCTAGGTAAAGACTCCTTGAGTGGCCCAGCCAGAGCCCAGACCTGAACACCTCCAGAAAGATCTAAAAGTGGCTGTGAACTGATAATTGTGGACTCTCTCGCTTTAAAAACTTGCAAAGATTTCAAACCTAACACTTTCACATTGTCATTATACGACATTGAATATTGCATCCCATGTAAAAAGTGAGGCGTTATGAACTCTGCTGATATGAATACTTCCTGAAAGGACAATACATTTAAAATGGTAACCTTGGAAATTAATGGAGACTAAGTCCTGTTTGCAAGCATAAGTAAAAACAGCCAACCACCATGTCTATGACACTCTGAGATATATGTTTGCTAATCTGGTGGTAGGGTGATTTTTTTTTGTTATAATCCAGGGGGCATGACACTTGTTCCTGGAGGTTCGGTGTCCTGCAGATTTTAGCTCCAACCCTAATCGAACACACCTGAACAAGCTAATCAAGCTCTCACTAGGTATACTTGAAACATCCAGGCAGGTGTGTTGAGGCAAGCTGGAGCTAAACCCTGCAGGGACACCGGCCCCCCGGAACCAAGACTGGTGACCCCTGTTGTAATCGATAATTATGATACAATTATTGTTGATTTCTATCAACCACATTATGTCAGAATCAGAATCAGAATCAGTTTTATTGCCAAGTGTGCTTCACACACACAAGGAATTTGCTGTGGCTACAGAAGCTTCCAGTGTACGTAGAGTGACAAGTGACAACACAGAATAAATATAATAAAAGAAGACGATAGACATTAAACAGAGATGCAGTCAGTCCAACGATCTGGATGTTGAAATGTATGTACAGATTTGTTATAAATATACAGGTTATAAGGTGCTGTGTGCAAAAGCGTAAGTATTGCATTGTACGTTGTTATAAGGTGCTGTGTACAGATGCGTAAGAAGTATTGCATTATATATTGTTATAAGGTGCTGTGTACAAATGCGCAAGGAGAAGTATTGCATTGTATTGCAGTGAGAAAATATACAAAAAATAAGTAAACAAATAGACTTACCACACTCAATGAATTTGTTGTCAGCAGTGTTCATCTGCTTCAACCTCCTGCTTTATTACAAGTTCAACTGCGTGCGATTTCTGATGTTCTTCTAATCCATTCAGAGTAAAACTCTTTCCACACTGAGGACATGAATGCGACTTCTCCTTTGTATGAACTCTAACATGGGCCTTTAGCTTTGAAGCACATGAAAATCTTTCGTCACACTGATCACAGTTGTGCGTCTCTCCAGTGTGGATTACCATGTGCTGTTTAAGGTTTGATAATTGCGAGAAACTCTTCTGACACTGCTCACACGTGAATGGTTTCTCTCCAGTGTGAGTCCTCTCGTGTATTTTTAGATCTCTCGACAGACTGAATGTGCCGTCGCAGTATGAACAGCTATAAGGCTTATCTCCAATGTGAACCCTCATGTGTGATTTCAGGGATTCTGATCGGGTGAATTGCTTGTCACAGAACGCACACTTGAAAGGTTTCTCTCCAGTGTGACTCATCTCATGCGTTTTCAGGTTTTGCATCTGGTTGAATCTCTTGTCGCAGTACGAACACTGGTAAGGTTTTTCTCCGGTGTGGATCCTCTCGTGTATTTTCAGATCTTTAGCCAGATTGAATCTGCTTTCGCAGTATGAACAACCATAAGGCTTCTCTCCAGTGTGAATCCTTTCATGCGTCTTCAGGGATTCTGACCTACTGAACGACATGATGCAGAATGAACACTTGAACGGTTTCTCTCCTGTGTGAATTCTTTCATGCATTTTCAGAGATTCGGACCGACTGAATCTCATGTCGCAGTGTGAACACTTGAAAGGTTTCTCTCCGGTGTGAATCCTCTCATGTGCTCTCAGGGATTCCGTCCGTGTGAATCTCACTTCGCAGTGTGAACACTGGTAAGGCTTCTCGCCGGTGTGTATCATCAGGTGACGTTTCAAATGTCCAGCTGTAAGGAAAGCCTTATCACATGCAAAGCACATAAACTCTTTGACACCAGTGTGAATCACCTCATGTCTTTTTAAAATCTGTAGATGTGTAAAACTCTTCCCACACACAGAACACGAATATGGCTTCTCATTTGTATGAACTCTACGATGGTCCTTAAGCTCTGAGGCCTTTATAAAGGTTTTGCTGCATTGATCACATTTGTGTGGTTTTGCTCCGGTGTGGATCATCATGTGTTGATTAAGGTATGCTGACTGTCTGAAACACTTCCCACACACAGTACATGAGTATGGTTTCTCTCCCGTGTGAATTGTCAAGTGAAACTCGAGACTCCGTTTGCATTTGAAATTCTTTCCACACTCATCGCAGGTCACGGCTTTACTGACATGAAGTTTCTCGTCATTCTTCATCGTCAGGTCTGAAATCAAAATTAAATTTAATATATTACATCACAGAGAAACGTATAAAACCGGAAGCTTAAGTCAAAAATCATCTGAAGTTATTGATGAAGCTAACAGTCTTAAAGCAGACAAAGTTATTGATATACATTTTTTTTTAAATGTACAGAGAGCAGAATGGACCAACAGTACAAAGTAGAGGTCAACCTGCTTTTCCACTGCTGTTTAGTTCCGCTTCAGTGTGGGACGGAATAAAAGTTATCATTTTAGTTGTATTGCCTCCACTAACCTCTACATCAGAGGTCACCAAACTTGTTCCTGGAGGGCCGGTGTCCTGCAGATTTTAGCTCCAACCCTAATCAAAACACACCTGAACAAGCTAATCAAGGTCTCACTAGATATACTTGAAACATCCAGACAGGTGTGTTAAGCCAAGTTGGAGCTAAACCCTGCAGGGACACTGGCCCTCCAGGATCAAGATTGAAGACTCCTGCTCTACATCATAGGTCTCAAACTCAATTCCTATAAGGCAGCTGCTAGGCACAGTTTTGCTCCAACCCTAATCAAATACAGCTGATCCAACTAATGAAGGTGTTCGCGACTCTTTTGAACACCTTGATTATTTAGATCAGCTGTATTTGATGGAGTTGGGGCAAAACTGTGCAGAGGCCCTCCAGAAATTGAGTTTGAGACCTATGCTCTACATCATTCTGGGTCACCTCCTCGTACACATTTATGACAAAGCTTCAAGCTAATTTTTAAGTTCCAGTTAAACAGTTGATGACTGATGAATGGGAGCAGCAATCTCCACAAGGGATGCCAAACTTTCCTTCTGCTGTCACTTCCTCCAGATTTCAAGGAGGATCGCAAGGCATTCTCAGGCAGGCTGAGAGACAAAGTTCCATTAACATGTCCTGGTTCTTCCCAGGAGACTCCACCTTGTGGGACAATCCCCAGGTAGGTGTACAGTAGGCATCAGAATTCCAAGCCACCGTACCAACCTCCTCTTAACGTGGAGGAGCAGTAACTCTACTCCAGTAACAGAGCTCCTCACCATGTCTGTAAGGGTCCACACTGCTAACCAAAGAAAGAAACTCATTTTGCCACTTGTATCTGAGATCTTGTCCTCCCAGCATGGCTCAAAGGTAATGACTATAGATGAGAGTAGGAACATAAATTGACCAGTAAACCGGGAGATTTGCATTTTGCTCAGCTATTTCTTCACAATAGATCAGTACATTGAATTTATTGCTGATGGACCAATTCCTCAGTCAATCTCACATTCCATCCTTCCCTCACTTGAACAAGAACCAAAAGATACTTGGGCAACTGGGGGTAAGAAATCTGCTCAAACTTGGAGATGGCAAGACACCATTTTATGGTTGAGCATAGTTGCCTCTGCTTGTAGGTGCTGACTATCATCCCTACTGAATCACAGGCAACCGCAAACCATACGAGAATCTTCAGGTTCAATGAAGGCAACAGGAAAACATCATCAGCAAATAGCAGAGATGTAATCTTGCAGTTCCCGAACATGACCCCCTGAGGCCCCAGGTTGACCCTAGAAATTCTGTGCAATAAAATTATGAACAGAACCAATCATAGATGTTCTTGATAAGGGCTGTCTGGTTTCTCTACTTGCAGAGCAGCAGGTTGGCATGCATTGTCAAAGTCAAATTTTCTTCAAGATTTTTAGGTTGTATGCCATTCCTGTGTGGTCACTTGCAGTTCATCTTGTGCATGTGTGTGTGTGTGTGTGGAGCTGGAGCTTGGTTCACATTGCTGGTAGTAAGCCAAACTTTCTGATTTTTATGCCATTATTGTACGGACACAAGCGGAGAGAGAAAGAGCTTGTGAAGAAGACAACTGGTCATTCCTTCATTGATTATTAACCTTGCATTTCCATTTAATTGGTAAAAGAGGTACAAATGAGTGTGTCATTTACACTAATAAACACTCAGTTGTTACACAAAGAGAGAAATGTTTGCACTTCAACTAACACAGACTGATGGCTGGAAGTCTGGGAGCATCATATTTGTATAGTCATGGACCGCTCATGGTGTTCTATGACTGAAAGGTTAACAATCAAATAAGTAAACAATCACATTTAGCTTTGTGTCGCGTCATGTTGAGGTGTGGAAATGTCCACAGAATAACAGCTCGGCCAGCACACAAGCGTAAATCATTCATTCACTTATGAATGCCTTTAAAAGTTCACAACAACGACGCATCATTATCTTCAATGCTCTGTCAGCAAAACATATAGGAAATCAGTAGGGCATGTATGCAGTCTTAGTTCTAAGATTTATCAATAATTTTGGTTTGATCTATAAAAGCAAATTTTTATGTTGTATTTGAGAATATCCACAAATAAAAAGACATTTGACTGTTTTGAGTCTATTTTATGACCAAAATAACAGATTTAAGGTTTTTACTGCCATAAGAAAAAAACTGAGTATAAGCATACCTGCATATGTCAACATAACAAGTTGAATCATTTATTCAGTGAATATTGTCCACCATTAAAGACAAATTAAAACACCCAGAGGTTTAACCAATTATTTTAAGAATCCTTCATGTAATATACAAACAGTTCAGACGCAAAAGCCGCTAAACGCCACTTCCGCCAAAAATTAATTAATGAGACTGAGTGAATGCTTTTTTTCTCTGTTAAGAGAAAAAGGCTGAGTGAAGGACCCTCGAACAACTAAGGAATGGATCCGCAACACATTTGTCAACAAATCAGGTGAATCTATCATGTCCGTACAAGAAGATTTAGGCCCAATCCCAATTCTATTTTTTGTACCCCTACCCCTTCCCCTTGGCCCTTACAACCGAGGGTTAAGGGGAAGGGCTTCAAATCGCCATCTCTTGCTTCATATGAGATCAGACGATCACGACTGCTGGAGTTACTCCAGTTGTGTTATTGTTTGGTGTTTATCTTCAGGAAATCACTGAAGGCGTATATTATGTTATCATAACCATCTAATGTGGCGATAAGATCGTAACTGTACTGTGTGTTTACACAGTGGCCATATTTATCCGTGTAAACACACCAAAACAACATTAACATTATAGCAGACACTGTAAAAAGCTCATTCCCA
>CAIGQQ010034617.1:489559-504653 GCA_903798035.1 Danio albolineatus
CTTTTGTCCACTTCCGATCAAACTGCACGGGCTTTCATTCTAATACCGCCAAAAATAATGCTTTTATTGTAAAGATTGCCTGATCCTGCCTGATCGATAGATATGCAGAATAATATTTAAGAAGGTTACATTGCATACTAAAAATTATTATGCATGTAATTATTATAGATTTTCTTTTAAAAATAGAATATAATAAAGATGATTCAGAAAACTAAAAGGCTAAACTATTTCATGTTTGACTCATATGTTTTATCTAAGTATTTATTATTTACAGAGTTAAATATTTATTATTTGTCCACTCAAGGTTTATAGGGATTTCAAGAAGTATTTAGTTAAGTTACTTATTGAGTAATTAAGTTATTTTTTAGACACAGTAATTAGAAAAGTATTTTAAATACAATATTGATTAAGTAATTAGTAATTAATTTACTTTTTTAAAGTAACTTACCCAACACTGCTCAGAATTGTGACTTTATATTTTTTTAAAATAATTTTTTAAAATCATTATTATTATAATTTTTTTATTGGTATATATTTTTTTATCATTCAGTGGTGGAAATGGGCTTTCATGAGAACCTGCCCTTTTTATAAGCTTAATTTGTTTTTTTTCCTTCTCCAACAGTCCTCAGCAGGTTACAGCATACGGGATCACAGAAGACACCACAGAATCATAAAAGCTTTTTAACAGTGTCTGACACACACCAAAGGACCTCAGTCGTCTTAAACGAATGCGACTCTGACCCTTATACACCTGAATTGTATTTTCAGACCAATCGAGCTTGTTGTTCAGATATACACCGGGTACTTATATCTCACTTGCTGACTCCTGTCATCGTTTGATAACGTCATATGTTTTATGATGACAGCTGTCAGAGTCAAACCCTTCGCCCGTAAATATGGCTTTGATAGACCTTTGAAGCGGTAAATAAAATAAATGTGATAATATAAAAAAGTTTTATTTAGAAATAAGAGCGAGAAACACTCGCTATTTTAACCAAATGCATCATGTCATTGCAATAGTGTTATGTTTGTTACCCAGCTAACAGGGAACGTTCCCAGAACATTCACTAACGTTCTTTAAAAGTTGTGAAAATGTTAGCACAGGTCGTTATCAATGGAACAATTTTAGAATTTTCTCATAAAGTTGTTAACGTTCTTGTAACGTTGTTAAAACATTCTTAGAACAAAGTTTTTTGAACGTCTTCAGGACGTTATTTGTACTTGATGAAAGTTCTCATCGTAGTTCATAAACGTTGTAAGAATGTTATACTAACCATAAAGAAACATTCCAGCAACATTAAGCAAACTGGACATTTCAATGTTATTGGAACGTTACAAATAAACGTTTGGTTTTAAAAACATTGTAAGGACGTTATGCTAACCATAAAAAACGTTCTAATAACATTAAGCAAACTGGACATTTCAACATTCTCGGAATGTTACATATAACGTTATGAGAACATTCTCACAACCTAAATTTGTTAGCTGGATAGACGTTGTTAACTTGTGAGACTAAAGAAAAGGACAACTTGCTAGATAGAGTGAAGGACAAACACTAAAGTATTGATTTGTGCGTAAATCTAAAACAATAAGAAACCTGAAGTGTGGTTATACCTCAACACAACAGATCTGAAGTTAATCCAGGAGTCCTGGAGAAAGACACAAGATGGCGCAAGTCGCATTTTTATGAAGACAGCAATTTAAACTAAATTAATATCAGATATACAGCAGCTACACAACGGATGGTGGCAAATTTGAACAAATATATGAACTGACCAATCAGAATGGAGAATTTTAGAAGGCTGAGTAATAAAGGTTAATATTAGCTCGGATTAATCTGAACGTTTCACAGTGAAGCCGAGCTGTGTGAACTCCTGTAGGCAACACACTTATTAAAAAGTAAACAATGATGAATGCTGTTCTAATATCCCAAATTAACTACTCTGTGAAATTAATAACATATGTGTTTGTATCTGGAATATTTTTGTGATCATGGAGAGACGAACATCAAATAAAATTAATAGAAGAAGCTGTAACGTGAAGTGAACGCTGACAACAGAGGTGAGGACCCAACCGCAGGTTTATTAAGAATGCTCAGGCTAGCAATGGTCAACACAGGAGCAAACAGATCTATATGGGCAATCCAGAGTCATAGTCAAATATACAGGCAGATGATCATAAGGCAGGCAGCAGACAGAAATAAACAAAGCAAAGCTCGTTACACAGCAAGACAAGGGAATCGCGTTGCAATGATAAACAAGACTCAGCAACACAAGAGTACGTTTACATGGACACCAATAAATCGATCCTATTGCGATTAAGACAACACACTGATTAAGAGTCTACCATGTAAACAGCGATTTTTGATTAATTCGATTAAGATCATAATCGAATCATACCTGTCAACCCTCCCGTTTTTTCCGGGATTCTCCCGTATTTTACAGTTCTATCCCGCTATCATCCCGTAAATGTATGTTCCCATATTTCTCCTGTATTTTCAGTCATTCTCCGACGGGTGTCAATAAACATTAAAGAGCCGATCCTCCCTATACGCAACCTATACCGCCGCACCACCAGGGGCCGCCCCTTGCTCTTAAATCTGTTGGAATCTGTCTGTGCTTTCGTTTTATTTAGGCATGACACACTCTGAAATAAACATAAAAACGTCGGGATTCTCTTTCCTTTCATTACAGGTGCCGTCGCTCCTCCTATACAATCCTCAAAACAGCCATAAAGTGGTGCGTAACTTTCAGCTGACGCGCTCCATAGTGATAAACAGACGCTGTTTCCCAAACGGATTCTGTACACTCGATTAGAATCAGAGTGAAAGTGGATACTGGGTTTTGTGTTTGTGTTTGAACAGACATATACACATAAATAATAATAATAACATCTAAAGATGTCGATCTTGATGAGGTTTTTTTCAAACCCAAATAATTTTTTCCTAAATGAGCATAGAACTTTAGGAAAGCAATCGAATGCTTTCATTATAACTATATATGTAAACTTCTTTTATTTATTACAGTGACGCCTCTGTTATTTAATGTAATCAAACAAAAAATCTAAATAAATGAGATTCATTCACTGCTCTTTATTCATAATGTGTGAGTTATACAGTGAGGAAAAGATGAATAAGATTTGATAACTTGATCCTATTTCTTTATAACAGCTAATTTTAATAAGAAAAACTGTTAACTATTAAATTTTATTTTGTAAATAATAATATTAAAAATTATTACTGACTGTTTAACTCCAGAAATAGTTGGGGGGGGATCCCTTATTTTCACATCCCAATGTTGACAGGTATGAATCGAATTAAAACATGAAGCATGTTGATTTTAGTTGCACTATTCAAGTGCAGTTTAGACATGTAAACACCGTAATCAAACTTACCATTGTGTAGGACTTTTCGCCGTGTTTTGCAACAGGATAGTCCACACACACACCCACCTACATCAAATTGTGTGGTATAACATGTAAAACAATTTCATGAAAGAAACATTAAAAGAGCAACTCGTGTAAACGCCTTAATCTCATTATTGTCTTCATTAGATTAAGGAAAATCATTCGATTACTGATGTCCATGTAAACGTAGATAGTAGCTTTGTTTCCATCCAGTTATTTTTATTCACATTTTGGATCTGCGCATAAAAAAACAGTTGATGGAAACGCCATGATGCGCATACATTTTAAAAATGCGTATAACTTAGTAGGATAAACTTTTTATTCGGTAAGAAAAGATGCGTATAAACTGTGATGGAAACACTTTTACCGCATTAATTCCAGTATGTGCATTAAATAAAGTCATGTGATGTTGTTATAAGAGATCATGTGATGATGATAATGTGTGTGAATGGACAAACCAGCAGCTGAGCTCATCGTAAAACATCTGACATGTTGTTTTGGTCGTTCTAAAGCGCCTCACCGTTTCAGTAGTTGTGTTATTATATTATTAATGACCTCCAGAATCAAGAGCGTCTGTGCTCCGCGTCTGACACCTTCAAACGCCACCGCGCGCTCACTGCAGGTCAGGATTGCCTTCTGAAGTCATTTATTAAATGAAGAGAAGATTCACGCAGCTTCTCCTACTGCAGCAAATTACGCTTTTACTGTTGATATTTGGTGCCAGTTAATCAGGAAGTGACGATTTTGCTCGCTTTGACTCGCTGGATGAAAACGCTGCTTTATTCACACGTCTTTTACGCCATAATCCAGTTTAAGCAAGTTCTTTCGCATATTTGGATGGAAACATAGCTTGTTTGTGTTTGTGTGTGTGTGTAGCTTAAACAGTCCAAGTAATCAGGAGTGTTTAATCAGTGGAAGCTTGGAGCAGGTGTGTGTGTGTGTGTGTGTGTTGCATGACTGGAATTGTAGTCCCTAAAAAATGGCAGATTTGTAGTTCTATGTGATCTGTGTGTTTACCAGCAATCTGCACAGGTTGGATCGCTGGTGACTGTGACAGAAGCAAATACTCAAGACTTTACAGATTTACTTTAACACTCGATCTCTCACGCCAGTGTTTTCTGATGGTCAAACACCCGTTAACTCTTGTTTGTTGACAAACTCTTGTTTGTTGACAAACTCTTGTTTGTTGACTTCAGCTCAGCTTTTAACACCATCATCCCAAAACTTCTCCTGCCCAAATTAACTCTGCTCTCCGTGCCCACCTCTGTCTGTCAGTGGATCAACAGCTTTCTAACGGACAGGCAGCAACTGGTCAAGCTGGGCAAATCCTCATCCAGGACCCGCACAATCAGCACTGGCGCCCCCCAGGGGTGTGTCCTCTCCCCTCTGCTCTTCTCTCTGTACACGAATGACTGCACCTCAAAGGACCCCTCTGTCAAGCTCCTAAAGTTTGCAGACGACACCACGCTTATCGGCCTCATTCAGGACGGTGACGAGTCTGCTTACAGACAGGAGGTTCAGGAGCTGGCTCTCTGGTGCAGTCACAACAACCTCGAGCTGAACACGCTCAAAACAGTGGAGATGATAGTGGACTTCAGGAGAAACCCCCCTGCTCTCCCCCCACTGAGCATCATGGACAGCACTGTGGCTGCAGTGGAGTCATTCAGGTTCCTGGGCACCACCATCTCTCAGGACCTAAAGTGGGACACTCACATTGACTCCATTGTCAAAAAAGCTCAACAAAGGCTGTACTTTCTTCGTCAGCTGAGGAAGTTCAACCTGCCACAGGAGCTTCTGAAACAGTTCTACACCTCCATCATTGAATCAGTCATCTGCACTTCAATAACTGTCTGGTTTAGCTCAGCTACCAAATCTGACCTCAGAAGACTACGTCGAATAGTTCGGACTGCTGAGCGAATCATTGGTACAACCCTCCCTACTCTCCAAGAACTGTACTTATCCAGAGCGAGCAGAAGGGCGGCCAAAATCACTCTGGACCCCTCACACCCAGCACACTGCCTCTTTGAACTGTTACCTTCTGGTCGACGCTACAGAGCACTGCGCACCAGAACAGCCCGACACAGAAACAGTTTCTTCCCTCAGGCGATCCATCTCATGAACACTTGATGATAATAATCGTGGAACCAACATCACTACTGCTGTACACTTTTTACACACACATACACTTGTTTAACAACACACTTTACATGCCATTTGCACATAACAAATACACTTGTTACACACACATACACTTATTTAACAACACACTTTACATGCCAATTTGCACATAACAGCTGCACATATAATGTTGTATATAGTAATACACCTGTACATACACTTGTCCATTTGTATATTTGCATTTAACACTTACTTCTATTTTTTTGAATATATTTATTTTCTGTTTTTTGTCCTGTCTCTGTAATTCTGTTGCACTGTGGAAGCTCTGTCACGAAAACTAATTCCTCGTATGTGTGAACATACCTGGCAATAAAGCTCTTTCTGATTCTGATTCTGTTACACATGAGAGAATGTTTATCTGCAGTGACGTCACATGTGCTGCTTTTCTCTAATGTGGATCTTCATGTGTCTCTTAAGATGCGACAAACGTGTGAAACTCTTCAGACACTGATCACACGTGTACGGTTTCTCTCCAGTGTGGATCCTCTCATGTATTCTCCGAGGTCCTGAAGAAGTGAATCTCCTGTCGCAGTGTGAACACGTGTACGGTTTCTCTCCAGTGTGAATCTTCTCATGTTCTTTCAGGTTTCCAAACTGACGGAAGCTCTTCTCGCAGTGTGAACACTTATAAGGTTTCTCTCCGGTGTGAATCCTCTGGTGCCGTTTCAAATGAGCATCTGAAATAAAAGTCTTCTCACACTCAAAGCACATGTACTCTCTGACTCCAGTGTGGATCTTCTCATGATTTATTAAATTTGACTGCTGTGCAAAACTCTTCCCACACTCAGGACATGAAAACGGTTTCTCTTTAGTGTGAACTCTAAGATGGGTCTTCAGCTCTGTACTTCTCAAAAATGTTTTGCCGCATTGATCACATTTGTGTGTTTTCTCTCCAGTGTGGATCAGCAGGTGTACATTAAGGCTTGATGATTGTCTGAAACTCTTCCCACACTGAGCACACGTGTACGGTCTCTCTCCAGTGTGGATCCTCATGTGAAACTGGAGACCTTGTTTGGATCCCAAACTGGTTCCACACTCAGTGCAGGTGAAACTTTTCTTATCTCTTCCTTGCATTAAGAAAACTCCTTCAGTCAGTGGATGAGAGATTTCCTCAGCTTTTACAAGTTCATCACCTTCACGCTCCTCATTCTCTTCAGTAAACTCTGAAATGAAAGTAAATAAATGTTTTCAGAAAGTCATACAGTCAGGGAAGTGAACAGTCACCGAAACACACTTTAATCTTTAAGCATTCACAAAATCTCTCTCTAAAATCCACCTCAGGTTTGTAGTATTACAATTTTTTACTTTCATTAAGAATTTAAAAACCTGAACAACACATAAATGCACAATAAATCACCTCAGATCAGGTGTAGTTTTGTTTTATGATGTTTAACAAACTTCGTTTTCAATACAGAAATAAAACACAACTGTGATTCTGTTATTTCTGTTGTACTGTGAATAAACTGTATTTATCAGTCTGTCTGTAAACTAATCTTTACTTTTTTCCCCACAGTCCACCCAATCAAATTAACTGATGAATGTTTTTAAACATATTTGTTCATCAGCCTCATTACTGAAGAGTAATAATAAACACCAACCTGTTTGCTCTTCAGTCTCTTCCTCTTTAATTCTGCAGGGTTCTGGATCACTCATCTTCTCACTGTCCTTCAATAAACTCTGTCTTTCAGATTTCACTCCTTCCTGATGGTCTGACGCTCGTCTTCACTTGTAGACTGATGGGAATACTCCAGTATTTATAGCTGAGCTGAAGGAGGAGGAGCTTCACGGATGGAGGAGGAGTTTCACCAATGGAGGAGGAGCGTGATGTTTCATACTGTGTTTCAAACTGCTTTGTGCAGCTGTCAGTCTTTTTGGTTTTGATACATTTTGAATCATTTAATTGAGGCTAAATTATGCCGTGGAGAGATTAACACAACAAAAACGCTGGATTAAAAACAAGAATTAATTTAGAAGTAAGAGTTTCCAGTTGCAGCCTGCTGAATTCCTTCATAAACCAGCAGATGGAGAGGCCGACTTAAACTTTGTTGTTAATAATGTTTAGTTTTCTTATTAGAGACAAAACCTACACTCTTAAAAATAAAGCTGCTTAAAGGTTCTTTGTTGGTGTAGATGGTTCTTTGAAGAACCTTTAACAGCCATGGAACCTTTTCAACTCACAAATGTTTCTTTGTAGCCCCAAATGGTTCTTTGCGCTATAAAATGGTTCTTTACGTGATCGCCTCACTGTAAAAACTGCATTTATTACCTCAGTTTAACTTTTCTGGGTGATTCAGGTCACACGTTTAACTAAACTGGTTCAGTTAACGCACCGGTGCTGTTACAAAAAATGAAGTAACTAATGTTTACCATGATTCCAACATCATGTAATGACGGCGTTTAATCGATGTGGAAATATTGTGTAGATATGAAGAATTGATGAATCTGCAAATCTGATCTGTAACACCGGTATCTGCTCTGGCAATTCCCTCTCTCTCTGATACTGCTGTTTTCCTTTGAACTGTTTGGATGTTTTCTGATTTATTGTCTTTTTCTATTAAATCTTTAATTGTGTTTTAAGGGTGTATTGTGGCTTTCTGTAATTTCTCTGTAGATTCTATTTTCATTTATTCTTTTTTTAATGTTTAATGGTAATTGTAATTATTATTATTTGTAATGAAAATTAAAGTGTTAATAAAATGAGAATCATGAATGTATTAAATATTTTGAAATGTGGAAAAATGCAAGTAATGTGAATATAATTAGCATTAGACATAGAAGTATTATTTTCTGCAAAAAATGTGCTTTTTGAACTGTTTTTGTGTTTTTCCAGTTTAATATTGAAAACTTTGACTGACTTATACAAGACAAACTGTTTTGGCAATAAATATTTAATCTTTCTTCCAGGATTTTCTTTATTGACTGCATTTGGGTCATGAACCTTTCATAGATGGTTCTACAAAGAACCAAGCTGTTAGAGGTTCTTTAATTGAAAATGGTTCTTTGTGTAACCCCTCTTTTAATGTTTAGGATAGGGCTGTATATTCTAGAACTAGTGATCTAGGTTCATCAAGGGGAGCTTGGTTTTTTTGTTCTTCTCTGTGGGCCTACATCAAAAGCATTAAATAAAAAAAACTTCCTTTCCCTTTTTTCTTTATATACCAGATTTGTTTTTTTTTTTATTGAAAATTTGTAAAAGAAAAACAGAAGTGTTACATAAACCAAGGGAATTTTTTTTTTTCCACAAGTAGTGAATCTCTTTTCTCTTAGCACTTAAACAAATAAGGTAACCAGCAATGTACCATAAACATAACCCAACAATAATCTCCTTGGAAATTGTAACGGACGGGGAAAAAAGTCCACAGTTTAGCAAAACTCTTTGAAAGGAAAAGACAGTTCCTTATGAGGTATGTAAATACAATGTCTTAGTCCTACCGCTCCCTTAGGAATAGTATTCAATTTAGTAAAGGTGGATGAGTAGAAACGGAAGAGTTGAAAAACCGGGGATGAGATGAAGATCCGAAGAGTTGATGCAGCTAGTAGGATGTCTGCCTACTACACAAACAAAACAAACAAACTGTTTTTACTAAACAAACCCAAGAAATAACGAGTGAAATACTTACTTCAGCTTCAGCAACTTGCACTCAGATGATGCATATAACAATTAAGCATATATCCAAAGAAAATCCCTCACAACAGAAACACGAAATCTCTATCAAAGAAAGAGTAACATACACACACAGGGTGCGTAATCTCTCGTCAGTCTCGTAATCAGCTATTCTCGTGCATGCGCTAGCGCACCCTCTTAAAGGGGAAGCACCAAATTAATGCACGCTGTTCTGCAACACGAAAAAAACTAGGGTTACATTTGCAGTACCAAAAAAAGCCTCTTTATAGCACCAAAGAAAGAAAGGTTCTTCAAGGAATCATTTGGTCAAAGGTTCTTTGTAGAACCAAAAAAGGTTCTTCTATGGCATCGCTGTGAAACCCCCTTTTTGGTTCTTTGTGGCACCTTTTTTTCTAAGAGTGTATAAAGTAGAAGAATCTGTCACCATCCCTGGTATGTTTAATCCTTTTAAATCTAAAACATTAATAGCAGCATGTATTTAATCGCTGATGATTTTTCTGAAATACGGCAGCTTTTATTCTCTTCAAACAGCAGCTTTCACGCAGCGCCAGTGTTTTTCATAAGACACAGCTTTGTGAGTGTTTTATTTCACATGTAGAGTTTTAATTGTAGCACTGAAGCCTTTGGACACTGCATGTCTTTTCACACATCCTGATGCTTTTCATGATGTTTTTAATTCACCTACTTTCAATCTTCAAAAATCTTTAATAAAATGAATTTGATAAAAACAACAGCATATATAATGACACTGTAAAGCGTCTGAGCAGGAGTTGATCATGAATAAAATAAATCAATCCTCTATAATTTCGTTAGGGAAAAGTAGCCCGACGTTTTAATTTATCTGGTACTTTTATTCCTTATCTTTTGTAATTTATGACGATTGTGATCGCTCTCACAGTACTAAAGACTGGAGAGAACAGACCTCCGACACCCGTCCACAGACCCTCGTCTGCAGAGAAGATGTGGAAGTAGACAAAAGAAGCACATTTAAATGCAGGCGTGAATGCTAATGTGCCTCGTTTGTCCTTCAGTGATCAAATTGACGAAAATGCATCTTAATACCAGGTGCAGACAGGCCTATGTGTGTTTAACTGGGTCTGTTGACAATCAAATGAGCTTAATGGGGGAATTTACACGTGTGATTTACACATCAGCATAATGAATGGGGTGAAAACGGGAACTCTTGATATGATAGTTGCATTCTGGACAGGAAAAGGCTTCGCTATATAACATGTATTTTTCTGTACACTATCTTAAGGCGTACTCACACTATAGGCACAGTTGCCGTAAACCGTGCTGGGGCACGCTTGTTCCCCCTCCCCTCACACTGCATTTTGCTTTGTGAACCTGAGCATGGTTACGTCCTCGATGATGCACTGTTCAGATTAACAGAAGAGTAGCGCTCTGGCTCAGGGGTGCATTTCCAAAAACCATCGTTAGCTAACTAAGGTTACAAGTTACAAGTGAAGTTTCACAAACTAATTTCGAGAGGAACACGTGATACTATTGACCGCAGCTGGTCTATCATTTACAATCACCAGCCTGCCAATCAGATTAAACCAATCCCACTATAAGTATCCCAGCATACATCACTCCCTTATCTTCGTTTTCCGAAGAAACCCCCCATCCACCCCTTCTCCTCCTATCTTTAACACGGGGAGCCCTCGAGAACTACCTGATCTCGCTCTCCCCGTTACATGCTCATTCTACCAGGCGGGAGATTATCTCCAAACTCAGGGTTCTCTCCCGGGACAGCATGCCAAACCTGCTAACAGTTGTCAAACAGTATCTAAGTGCGAACTCTTGAAACATAGTTTGTTGATTCGGCGTTTCACAAATCCATCATTCCAACAAACATTCGCAAACTGCGTCGCAAACTTCTATGCTTGCAACCACACTATTGATGGGTCTTTCTTGAACAAATCGTTCATTTTGTTCATCAAATAAATAAAAATCGTTCATCAAATGAATAAAAATAAACAAATAATATCTTACTTAAATAATACTAATAATAATGACGATATTAAATCAGATTTTAAAAAATTTCTTAACAAATAGCCTACTGTAAATTGAGCCTACAAACATTGATTTATATATGAGATTAGACTACGTGTTAGCTAAGCGATTTTATATGGAATATTCTCAACATATATAGCTCCTATAAGTGTCGTTTACATTTTTACGTTTAAAGGCCCGTGCACACCGAGACGTTTTTTGCTGGTGTTTTCGGTCGACGTTTGACGCCTCGTGACTAAATAAAGGGCGCCAATGTGATTGTGCACACCAACGCTCAAAACGCCAGGCGTAAAAGCGTCATTTTTAAAGAAACGCCTCATGCTCGTTTTTTTGTTTTAACGCCCCGCGTCAAAACCTTCTCCACCAATCAGATCGCCACTTTTGTTCACGTGTACGGAGCCGCTGAAGTTACGCTAAACACCCCTTGGAGGCGCTCAAGCGCAAAACTGTCAATGCGAGCGCAGATGCCCAGATTAGATATTAACGTGGAGCTGCTTACTGCACTGGTGAACAATAATCATTTCTTCATCGCTAGAGCTGCTACTTAAACTATCCGTGCTTTGCCGATCGCAACAACAAGCGTGTAAACTTCCTCTTTTCTTCTTCTGTGTAACAAGCGGGTGTCAGAAGCTTGGCGCCACTGTGTGCGCCATCTAACATCAGGGAGTGATTTTGCACACTCTTCTGCTCGACGCCAGAGAAAATCGTTTGAGCTTGAATGCTAAAAAACGTCTCGAAAAACGCCGACGATAAACGCAAAACGTAAACGGTGTGTACGAGCCTTTAGCCTCAAACTCCCCTTCTTCTTCTCACTCATTTCTTTTCTGTCCGTCGAGAGTCTAGTTAAGTTGCATCGTGAAACCAGTCAACACCACTACAGTTTTTGCCATCTCCAACTCGAACTACTGGACTCAGGAGCCTCGGATACGTCACTTCAACGGCGAACTAACCACCAGCAAACTCATGTGGCAATCCAGCTCCACAGAGAGATTTCACCACGTCACTAAGCAACGTGTGTTTTCTCTCAGTGAACCGGAGTGAATAAAGTTATCTACAGTAGTGGTGGAGTTCTTTCAACGAGCGCAAGATTTTGATGATTGTGGATGGGTGTTTGGCTGATGTAACAGCCGTCACACGCAGTCAAAACTAGGGATGGGCGGATCGGTCCTGAAGAATCGATATTTTAGATCCTGGGAATGTTTCAAAAGGATCGATCCTTAAGTAAAAGTATGGATCTTTTCTGGAGGGTTTTTCTTACTGAGTGATCAGAGATTTTAGAATATCTCAATAATTATAGTGCTGCATATTATGTAAATATTTACTTAAATAGGGACACGAATAGGAACTATAATATCCTTCCGCTGTACCCCCACTCATACGCGGAGAATAAGGTCAATGATTGTTGTTGATTTTGTGATCGTAAGAAGAGCGGCCTAGGAACTCATCGCGAGTGTTGAAGCTGCTTCTGCTGATGAAACTGCAGACTATCTACAGTAAACTTCATTTATTTATCTGAATCTCTGACTCCGGCTCTTCTTCATCAGACAGACTGCTCATTCTTTTGGTTAAAACTGTAATTACCCCTACACTTGGTATCGGATCGGAAACAAAATAATATTGGTATCGCCCATCCTTAGTCAAAACTGCATTTAGCAATGTGAAATGAACAAAAATAATAATAAAGGACAATAATTAGGGACCGAGCACCGGAACGGTGCGTAGGCGCTTTTGGAATTGCTCCGTTTATTCTTCTTCTTCTTCTTCCGGGTAAATGATCACGATTTTGAGGGTCTAAACATGCCCGAAAACTCACTTAACTTTGCACACGCCCCAGAAGTGGCGAAAAATTTTGTTTTTTATAGGTTTCGGAAGTGGGCATGGCAAAATGACTTGACAGCGCCACCTATGCACTTTAGACGGACTAGCCCCCGAGCCAGGAATCACGCACACACACGAAAATCAGCACACACCTCAAACATGCCAAACCCTACAAAAAAAGTCTCTTGGAGCGAAATCTCAAACCCAACAGGAAGTCGGACATTTTTAACTTTCTCTGGCGAAAAAGTGGCGTTTTTGCGATAACTCATGCATACATTATCCAATCAGCCTCAAAACTCACACGTATGATAACAGTCCTGACCTGAACACATTTACACCCCAATATCCAGATACAGTTATAGCGCCACAGGAGGAAGTTTGTCATAAATCTGTGATTTTCTCAGGTTTTTTATATGTATCGGCTTAAATTAATATCGTCCGCTGTTCACTGTCGTGGTGGGGCCACCGGGTGGAGGTGAGCCGGTGGTGCGAGGTCCCTTTCATCGCTGCTTGCAGCTTTAATTCTGTTTATTTTTGTACGTTTTGCAAAAATTGTGCAGTTTCACAAAAGTTTCATTCATTTAATTTGGCACAAATTTAATCCAATAACTGCTGAATTCAATAAAATATACATTTATATCCTGAACTTTTAGTAATTATGGAGAGAGAGGAACATCAAATAAAACTACACTATTAAAAAAGGAAGCAAATACTCAAGACTTTACAGATTTACTTTAACACTCGATCTCTCACGCCAGTGTTTTCTGATGGTCAAACACCCGTTACACATGAGAGAATGTTTAGCTGCAGTGACGTCACGTGTGCTGTATTTCTCCAGTGTGGATCTTCATGTGTCTCTTAAGATGCGAGAAACATCTGAAACTCTTCAGACACTGATCACACGTGTACGGTTTCTCTCCAGTGTGGATCCTCTCATGTTCTTTCAGGTTTCCAATCTGACTGAAGCTCTTCTCGCAGTGTGAACACACATAAGGTTTCTCTCCAGTGTGAATCCTCTCATGTTCTTTCAGGTTTCCTGACCGACTGAAGCTCTTCTCGCAGTGTGAACACTTATAAGGTTTCTCTCCAGTGTGAATCCTCTGGTGCTGTTTCAAATGAGCATCTGAAATAAAAGTCTTCTCACACTCAAAGCACATGTACTCTCTGACTCCAGTGTGGATCTTCTCATGATTTATTAAATTTGACTGCTGTGCAAATCTCTTCCCACACTCAGGACATGAATACGGCTTCTCTTTAGTGTGAACTCTAAGATGGGTCTTCAGCTCTGCAGCCGTCAAAAATACTTTGCCGCATTGATCACACCTGTGTGTTTTCTCTCCAGTGTGGATCAGCAGGTGTGATTTAAGGTTTCCTGCTTGTCTGAAACTCTTCCCACACTGAGCACACGTGTACGGTCTCTCTCCAGTGTGGATCCTCATGTGAAGCTGGAGACCTTGTTTGGATCCCAAACTCGTTCCACACTCAGTGCAGGTGAAACGTTTCTTATCTCTTCCTTGCATTAAGAAGACTCCTTCAGTCAGTGGATGAGAGATTTCCTCAGCTTTTACAAGTTCATCACCTTCACGCTCCTTATTCTCTTCAGTAAACTCTGAAATGAAAGTAAATCAAGGCTTTCAGAAAGTCATATACAGTCAGAGCAAAGTGACTAGTCACCGAAACACACTTTAATCTTTAAGCATTCACAAAATCTCTCTCTAAAATCCACCTCAGGTTTGTAAAATTACAATTTTTTACTTTTATTAAGAATTTAAAAACCTGAACAACACATAAATGCACAATAAATCACCTCAGATCAGGTGTACTTCTGTTTTATGATGTTTAACAAACTTCGTTTTCAATACAGAAATAAAACACAACTGTGATTCTGTTATTTCTGTTGTACTGTGAATAAACTGTATTTATCAGTCTGTCTGTAAACTAATCTTTACTTTTTTTCCAGTCCATTTAATCAAACTAAGTGAAGAATGTTTTTAAACATAAATGTTCATCAGCCTCATTACTGAAGAGTAATAATAAACACCAACCTGTTTG
>CAIGQQ010034617.1:505053-532872 GCA_903798035.1 Danio albolineatus
TTAGTTACTTTACTTTTTCAGTGGAAAAGTCATTTAATTACAGTAACGCGTAACACCCAACACTGTTAGCTAACATCATACCCTAATTTTTACATAATTACTACAGCATATTCAGGTTATGGACCTCTAAACTTGCCATAAATCACATATAGTTGTGCGAATACACTATTGACACAATGCACTGTTACACATCTGTCTTTTATAGTATCACTGGGGTCTTGTAAACACTGTAGCTGTCATCATACTCAAATTTACAGCATTTTCAAATTATAGACCTAAACCACATAAATCGCAATTTAGTTGCACGTTGCTTTTTAGGCACAATTGATAGAGCTGTTTCAGCTATTTGACAGAATTTCGAAGCGTGGCCTTGGACTGTAGGGGGTCCAGTTCGGGGGTCCACAGGATTTCATCTCTGTTTTTCGCAGACAATGTTGTTCTGTTGGCTTCATCGAACATCGACCTTCAGCATGCACTGGGGCGGTTTGCTGCCGAGTGTGATGCGGCCGGGAGCAGAATCAGCACCTCCAAGTCCGAGCCCATGGTGCTCCACCGAAAAAAAGGTGGCCTGCCATCTCCAGGTGGAGAAGTTCACGCAGGGGCGCCGCCAGCAATTTTGGGCCCCATGAAAAAATATGAGGATGGGCCCCCTACTACCAAGCTAGCTATCCAAACTCTTTGTCTGCAATGTAGTTATACTGACCTATGCATTTTATTATTGATTTTGGCCACTACTTATTAGTATTTAGTAAGAGAACGGCCTTGACTGTAGCCTGTAATTTGACAATGACAGACACGAGGGACAGATATAAGCCGTATTTTTATTTTTTATTTCTAATAATTATTTCTGTTTTACTCGTAATCTAGAGATACATTCATAATTTATATTGCATTATAGTACTGTTATTAATTATAAAGCAGATCTCTGTGGGCCCCTAGAGTGCATGGGCCCTTAGAATCGTCCTAACTTTCCCCCCCTTAGCGGCGTCCCTGAGTTCAAGTATCAAGGGGGCTCTGGTTGGTCAGCTAACATAATGTGCTGAGATTCGCAGATCGGCTCCACGTCACCAGGAAGCGTCCTGTAACAGCGCGGTTGGATGAATAAAGGATTTAACTCATGCACTGATGTCGCACTGTCCTCCTTTGTGCTTTTATTATCGAGATTGCGGTCCTTAGACTGTACAACACCGTTACAAACAAAAGATGTAATGAATGAAAAATCACATAATAGGACAAAACAAACTTAGCGACAATATTGTAAAGTTACTGCAAATAAAATGACAAAAAATTAATGATTCATTAATTTTCTTTTCGTCTTAGTCCCTTTATTAATCTGTGGTCGCCACAGCGGAATGAACTGCCCAAAATTAACTCATTTATATTATTAAATAGTAAACCAGTACATAAACATTATCGAAACACTGCACCGAAGCATGATCCGAAAGACTCAGGTCACGTGACTAAAGCGATTCAAAGCATCGATCCTTTGAGAAGCGCTTCGAGACCTGGCGAATCTGTGTTTGACTGACAGGGTCGGCAAAAGCATATAGCCTAGAAGAACGTGCATGTTCACCTTGTTCTGTGTTGCAAATAGCTTTTTCGGTTCGAATCCCGACTTGTACAAATACTCTGAAATCATGATTTTATGTATTTTAATAATGTTACTGTTTTATGGTGTAGTCTAGACAGGATACGCCATTACTATAGTATCATTTTTATAATACTGTATAACAATAACTAATATTTTTAGAGTACTATGATGGTTGGGTTTAGGTAGACATTAATAAAATACAATAAATGGGAAATTTAATGAATAATAAAAATAATGTTTGTTAGCTTCCGGCCACAACCGTATCTGATCCAGCAACAACTCTGTTTTATGACCAAAACAAGACACTTATTCAGAAAGTGCTCATTCGGATGCATGACCCAACATACATAGCTGTATTAGCTTGGATTCGAACCCACTATGCCTGCGTGCTAGTCAAGAACTCTCACCATTCCACTAAATCACCTGAAGACTAACCTGTTCAATAGTGTTTAATACTTTAATTTGTTTCACTGTTTCTTTGCTGAAGCTGTTCCAGTGCAATACACTCGAAATGACCACTAGGTGTCACTATAGAGACGGGTTTCGAAACGTTTCGAAGCTTCAACACATTTGCTTCGACTGTTTCAGTGTTTCATGAAGCCTCACACCCCATTCACACGGGGCGTCAGCGTCAACGCTTCCCTTTCACTTTGAATGGGTGACGTCAGGCGTTGCCGAAACTGCATTCTGGATCCGTCGGCGCCGCTTCAGTGGCGTTCAGTGGCCACTCGCTGCAGAAGTTGGGACTTTCTCAACTTTTCAAGCGCAGACGGAAGCGTCAGCCAATCAGATCGCTGTATGCAAATACACCAGCTCAGACAGTAGCTGATTGGTAACTAATTTCATTGGCTGACGCTGCTATGACGGTCGCAGCAGCCCCAACTTCAGACACGCCCTCTGTCAAGCGTTGACGCTGAAGCCTCGTGTGAATGGAATGTAGGGCTGTGTGATAATACGATATTTAATCGTGGACCATTAAAATGACTGCACGATCCACTTTTTCTGAAAAATCGTTGTATCGCCATATATAGTGCATGGTGTCCGCTACATTCATTCTTCCATGGCGGGGCGCCACACCAATATTCATCCCGCCACCCCGTGTCAACAAGCTTGGCCCCCCTAAATTTAGACGCGTATTTTTGTCAAAATGCCACGGAAAAGAGAGATCAGCCATCGGCGGCAAACTGCGGAGATATGACTGGGACCTCTCTCGCGCGCTCTCGGTGTCGCGTGCACTCCCCCTCTTTCTGCTTTCGCGCGCACTCGCTCTCTCTTCTCTCGCGTGCACTGCCGCACTCGCTCTCTCTGTCAGTCACGGTGCTGCGCGAATCAGTTCCCCACATTCCACAGAAGTTTACCCCCAAATACATAGTTTTACGTTACGAAACGCAGTCTTGAATTTACAAACAGTCAGTAAGTACCGGAGAACAGATGTAACACATTGATCAAATTGAGTTTCCAGTCACGTTGACAGTAATATTCTCTCGTTTAGTTTTGCCTTCATTTATTTTTGATGTCAGACTTTATCTACTTTATTTTCCCCATGGTGACAGTTTGTGCATAATATTTTACTAGTTATTTTGCAAGATAGTTGTATTCAGATTAAAGTGTAATTTAAAGACTTGACTAATTATTCTAACTTTAGTTAACATAACCTAGTTAAGTTATTGTATGACTTGTTTGGTGTACACAATGAAAAATATAATGTAAATATTTCTTAAGGTGGCTCATAATACTGACCTTAAAATTGTATTTTTAAAAAGTTTTATTTTAAATAAAATTGTAATTTTATTCAAGAAATAAACTATAGGAAATAAGACTTATTAAGACTCCAGAAGAATTATTTTTGTTTTTCAAGAAGTACTGTGACATTTCTTTCTTTTGTTAAAGATCACTTGGAAAATATTATTTTAAATTAATTGAAGGGCAAATAAATTGACTTCAGCTGTATCTGTTAAGGTGCAAAAATGTGCCTTGATGTACTTAAAAGTTAGAAATGTGTTATCTCACTACAATAAAAAATTACTTGTCAAATAAATTAACAAGGAAGATTATTTAGAGTTTAAGTGATTTAATGAGCTTGTTTATGAAGACTGCAGAGTGATGCATGAACAAAATGACTTTGAATAATTGTTTAAGTAGTTTGTGATGTATGTTAAAGTGTGCCCCCTAAAAGCTGCACGCCCGCGCCACTCGCTTAATGTCAGGTGACTCACACTCTGCACAGCCTTTAACTGCAGCTCGTGCTGTATTGAACACTCGCACGTCACTTCGTAACTATAGCAGCAGTTTTTTCGACTGAACTAAATTTATTAAATCTTTATTTGATTAAAATATTCTTAAACATACATGGTAAGAGTATATTTTTATATGGGGACATTAGTTTGGTTGTATTGTACCTTTGTAACTTGCAAAATAGTCTAAAGAAACCAACTTGAAAAAGAATCGGGATAAAAATAGTGAATCGTGATTTCCCCAGAAAAAAATCGTGATATATTTTTTCCATATCGCCCACCCCTAATGGAATGAATCGAATGAAATTCTCCATGTGAGCGATCGATCTCTCTCTCGAGCTAGGCGCTTATCTCCGATCTCCGTGCTACCGCAATCTTCACGCGCTCTTGCACCTGACCACTTCCGGCAAGCGGCTTGTCAAAATAAGGGTCTCTATGGGCTGAATAACTTAAGTGCAAAGTGGACTTCAAATACTTAACAAAAACACAACTATCTTTAAAGGAATAGCAAAGGCATACCTGTCAACAGTGGGATTTGAAAATAAGGGATATCACCCCCCCGCCACACACAAAAATTGTTCAGATAATTAACATTAATAAAGAGATAGAACTATCAAATTTCATTAACCTTTTCTTCACTGTATAACTCACACATTGTGATTAACGAGCAACGATTGAATCTCATTTATTTCGATTTTTCGTTTGATTACATTAAATAACAGAGGTGTCACTTTAAAATACATAATAACGTTATAATGAAAGCAAACTTTTTATGCACATTTAGGACAAAATTAGTTGTGTTTATAAAACAAAACAAAACACCAAGGTCGACATCTTTAGATGTTATTATTATTATTAATTATGTGTACATGTGTATTTCAACACGCACCCAAAACGCTCTGCTTCAAATCGCATGTACCGAATCCGTTTGGGAAACAGCGTGTGTTCATCACTATGGAGCGCGTCTGACAGTCACGCACCGCTTTATGACTGTTTTGAGGATTGCACAAGAGGAGCGACGGCACCTGTAATGAAAAGGAAAGGAAATCCCGCCGTTTTTATATTTATTTCAAAGTGTTTCATGCCTAAATAAAGCGAAAGCACAGAACTGACTCACATTTAAGAGCAAGGTGCGGCCCCTGGTGGTTCGGCGGTATGGGTTGTGTATAGGGAGGATCGGCTCTTTAATGTTTATCACCACCCTTCAGAGAAAGACTGAAAATACGAGAAAATACCTTTACGGAATGAGAGCGGGATACAACTGTAAAATACTGGAGAATCCGGGGAAAAACGGGAGGGTTGACAGGTATGAGCTGAGGGTTATTTACACGTCCTGCTATGACATTACAGCACATAAGGCCACGCGACTTCGCTATTCATGTGTATGCGTGTAACCTGAAGGGTTGACGACTTCATTAACCAGGATGTATTGTTTTGTAGTCCCCAAACTTAATTAGCCGTAGGCTTTGCTAAGCTAACTTTGTAAAAGCTAATCTCTCCCATTGCGTTGAACTTTAAGCGTCTTACATTAAGGGATGAACTCGTGAATTTTAAACATATGTCACAGCCATATCACCTTGCAGCCCAAGAGCGGTTACTCACTGAAGCTAAGCAAGGCTGAGCCTGGTCGGTACCTGGATGGGAGACCACATAGGAGAACTAAGTTGCTGTTGGATGAGGTGAGGTCAGCAGGGGGCGCTCAACCTGTGGTCTGTGTGAGTCCTAATGCCCCAGTATAGTGAAGGGGACAACATACTGAGGTCCTGTACTCTCTGTGGTCATTAATAATCCCATGGCACTTCTGGTAGAGTAGGGGTGTAATCTTGGTGTCCTGGCCAAAGTCCATCAATTGGTCTTCCAATCATCTCCATCCACTGATTGGCTCTATCACTGTCTCTCCTCTCTCCCTATAGCTGGTGTGTGGTGAAGCACTGTTGCTGTTGTCCTGTGGCTGCCGGAGCATCATCCAAGTGGATGCTGCACACTGGTGGTGGTGTGGAGAGACCCCCTCATGATTGTAAGTGCTTTGGGTGTATGGCCATACACGATAAATGCGCTATATAAATACACACATTACACACTGGATGATTTAATCGTGGAGACTCGAGTGTGAATCTTCTCATGTTTTTTCAGGTGTTCTGACCGCCTGAAGCTCTTGCTGCAGTGTGAACACTTGTGCGGCTTCTCTCCAGTGTGGATCCGCGTGTGTACATTAAGGGATGACAACTGTCTGAAACTCTTCCCACACTGTGTACACGTGAACGGCTTCTCTCCAGTGTGAATCATCTCGTGCACTCTCAAATGATCAGCAGCATAAAAAGTCTTCTCACACTCGAAGCACATGTACTCTCTGACTCCAGTGTGGGTCTTCTGATGTTTCACGAAATGTGACCGCGTTGTAAACCTCTTCCCACACTCAGAGCATGAATATGGCTTCTCTTTTGTGTGAACTCTAAGATGGTTCACCAGTTCTGAAGCCCTCAGAAATGCTTTGCCGCATTGATCACACTTGTGTGTTTTCTCTCCGGTGTGGATCTTCATGTGTTGATAATGGCCTGATGAGTTCGCGAAACTCCTCCCACACTGAGTACACGTGTAGGGTTTCTCTCCGGTGTGGATCCGCATGTGTGATTTAAGGTTCCACGAGTCTCTGAAACTCGACCCACACTGAGTGCATGTGTACGGTCTCTCTCCAGTGTGGATCCTCATGTGAAGTTTAAGACTGTTTTTGCATCCCAAACTCTTCCCACACTCAGAGCAGGGGAAATGTTTATTGTGTCTCTTTCGTATTAAAGATGTATCTTTAGTGAGTAAACGAGGGGTTTTCCCAACCTTCTCAAGTTTCTCCTCATCCTGATTAAAGTCTGAAATCAAAGTAAATAGTGTTTAGCAAGTCATAAAAATCAGAGGAAAATCTAAAATGGTCAATAAATGTGATGTTAAAGGGCCATGTCTCAGCGGGGTGTTTTCACACCTACAGTATGGAAAAGCTTAGGAAAGTGGGTGTGTCCAGCTCTGTTTAGGTAGGAGTGTCGGGGGAGGGAAAGAGGGAAGGTTTTGCATAAAGATGGGAGTTTTTATTTAGGCACGCGCTGATGTTCAAACAAGCAACACGAAAACACAGACGCAGAGGAGAAAGACAGTGACTGTTTACATGGACATCAGTCATCTAATTATTAGCCAAATTATTAATTTGTCAACTTTAACCGCAGTTTGGCGCTTATACTTTAATCCAGGAACATTTCCTGCATGTCCCCCGTGACAAACGAGATGTGAGAAACTATTAAGAGTGTTGTTTTAATGGAGTGTTTGATACCGCGCGGCGTAAGGCAGAAATAAAAACCCTCCGCAGACTATCCTGTCACAAAATGCGGCAAAAATTCTACACAAAAGCAATTGTTTGACTTCAGTGTTTACAGTCGGAGAGCAGAATTTACAGCGGATCTTTCAGTCTTTAATACTGTACAGATATTAACGTTCTGTAAACTCAGTAACAGTTCATCATTTTGACAAAGGTCTGTCTTTAAACACTGACAGAGTTACGAACTCTACGAACTACTAACTAACTACGAACTAACTTCGCCATCTGAATAAACAAACAAAAAGCACTGATGGCTTACCAAATCTGTAGACCAGGACAATCCACATGAACTGGAGCGGTGTCTGTTTTAAAAGGAGACGAGCGGCAAATCCCGATTTCACCATTTCCAGATGCGGAAAGCTCTCGGGTGAAGAAATAAAGTTTCTTACAGACGCATTTCTGCTGCGCGCGCGTGTGAGTCCAGCTGCGCTCTCATAGCGGAAATGTAAACTAAACCTTCCTTGCAGCACATAAACACTGGCGACCTGTGTCTCCAAACAATTCTTCTTCTTCCACTTGTTTTGGCAACACAGCATGGCATCTCTCTGCCGTCTGGACACTGCAACATGTACACACAGTCTTCGAAGCTCTTGTGCATATTAATGAGTTGCGCCGCATACACAATAGAGCGCTCTGGTTGGTTTGAACCAAGTCTATCTCATGAATTTATGCCATAGAGACGTCAGAATGCTCTGGCCGGTACAGACATCCACTCTCCACGCTGGAATACACGCATGGATCTCATCGGCGTGACGCAGCTTCAAACATTCGTTTCAAACCGGAAGAACAAATTAGCTCGAAATAACGCAAAAAGTTAGCCAATAAAAATTAGTCAATTATATGTGTCCTAATAGTGTTTATAGCAGCGTGGGACACATATATGACTGTCTTTTGGTGTTTCATGGCCCTTTAAACACTAAATTGAAAGAGAACTGAGTTATCTTTTACACCGGCGATAAAGTGCATTCGTTTTTCTGTCTTTTAAAAATATAAAAGTAATATTGGTTTCACATAATAAAAGAAATAAACTGATGAAATTCAATAATTCTTATTGCTCATCAGTAGGGCCTCACGGAATCTGCGCGCGCAGAATTCCGCAGATTTTTAGCCCATCATTGATTCTGTTTATTTACTTGTGTAAATGTGTGTAAATGTATATTTAATCAGTTTTCAAATTAATTTCAGTAATAATATTGACTAATATGAATATATTTATGTGATTTATTTACAATACAGTTTGTAAAGTAATATTTTCTGTGTTTTAGTAGATTTTATTCGAGAGACTTGCTTTGTTTACCAAACAAAGTGTATTTAATTAGATTAGCATTGTAAACATTAAATAAAAGTTAAAAAGGTTTTACTTTTTATTTCATATATTAAGATTTTACTTATGATACTCCCAAAATCATTCCGCATGAATCCGCAGATTTTTAACAAAATACTCCGCAGAAATAGCTAAAAATGTCTGCAGATTCCGTCTGGCCCTACTCATCAGCCTCATTACTGAAGAATCAGGAATAAACACCAACCTGTTTGTTCTTCAGTCTCTTCCTCTTTAATTCTGCAGGGTTCTGGATCACTCATCTTCTCACTGTCCTTCAATAAACTCTGTCTTTCAGATTTCACTTCTTCCTGATGGTCTGACGCTCGTCTTCACTTGTAGACTGATGGGAATACTCCAGTTATGATTATTATATTTTGATTGTGTCATAAACATGGGAGAAGTTACTTTTAAAGATAATACATCACAATATTGTTGTAAAAAGTAGTTAAATTTAAGTATAAACTGCTGGATGAGTCTGAATCTCGCCACAGGGTGTGGGGTAAGTTGAAATAAGAGAGACTTGTTTATTTGTCGCTGCAACAACTCAGAATTTATTATCAAGGGTTTATGTAAATTTCTCCCTATAAAACAGAGATAAAGAGTAAACGTTGGACTCAAATCTCAATTTTAAAACTCAAATAAAAAAAAAAAACTTGCTGCCACACTGTGATTTAATTTAATAAATTTTAAACATATCAGAGATTCACTTACTTATGCGGCCTCTGGTATGTATTTAAATACTATGATTGTTCCACATTTGTTGTACTGTATAACGAGTTGGGCATGTAAATCATCCTTAACGCCATTGGAATCATTATACAAGAGAGCATTTAAAATTCATGATAAAAAACCCTCGGTTGTATCACCACTGCAATATCTTAAAAAAATAATCTCTTACATTTTGATAATATTATTAAATATTCCAATATTTATTTTTTCTTTAAAAATTATTCACAATCTTTCTGCTCCATCGATAAAAAAAATCTTAAAACTCCAAATTAGAGAAAACATCACAAACGACACGCTCTATGGTAAGAGGGGAATGTATTGTCCCTAGACGCAAGACCTCTTTTGGTCAATCTTCTTTTATTTATAAAGCCACAAATCTACGGAATTCTTTCCCAACAGAAATAATCACGTGTACAAATTATAAGATGATTTCTCGCCTGACTAGGAGGTGGTTTTTGTCCAATCAAATTTGTACACATTGGGGGAGATGTTTTGATTAGTCAGTGTTTTAGGCCCCGTTTACGCTAGTGCGTTTTAGTTTTAAAACGGCGTTTTAGCATGAAAACGATCTGCGTCCACACTAGCGTTTCACCCAGCGTTTCTGAACAGATCTCCGTCCATACTACTCCACCACAAACGTATACCACATGACCATTCGCACACTCTGGGCATGCGTGTTCAAGTATAAAACTAGATTAAAACTAGATTCAAAACTAGATTAAAGACCTATCTTTATTGTAAAGCATACACTCAATACATCACTTAGCGGTATGATGCATGAATGTGCTCCACGCATCTCCTTTATATACACTATGAACAGTAGCTACGCTAATTATTCTCTTTGTTTTCTATTTCCAACTGCGGATACCCATCCTGAGGCCCCCAGAGACTATACAGCACCACTGATGCGATCCAAGACCCGTGACGAGACGATTCCAAGGCTCCATAATCCTGGACCTCGCTGTATCCTGAGCAGCTGCTTGCCTTAGTTTATTTGTGACTCTGTCTGTATGCTTTAAATTGACTTTTTAATCAATTGGATATTATTGTTTTAGTTTTTACCTGTCCGAGGACTGCAGGTGGAGAATAGCAATCCATCTTTCCTCTTTGATGTTTTTTGTGCAGTCCCTGTTAAATAAATAAATTAAAAATGTAAACATGATGAACTAAACAAGACAGATGAATGAACGTATGAATAAATGAAAATAAGTCAAACTTGCTATGTTATATACAATAAATAGACATTAGACAGCTTTATCTGTCACATCATCAGCTGTGGTCTGGCTGGATGTGTTCTGCGCTGTGTGTGTATTATTTAGTTGTTTATATCATAATATATAAACCACTGGGGAACAAAATATCGCAATGTCAGATTTTTCCAATATCGTGCTGCCACATAGACAACATTGGTATAAGCAACTATGGATAAAGGCGAATTAGTTACCTAATGTCAAGTATATTAGCATTAATCAGCTAAAGCAGATCAAACTGCGCGATAATCAGCAGCACATTTAGACTTATCACACTCGTGAACGTTAGAAATGTCGATAAAACACCTTGAATAGACGCAAAACAAGCGTAATATTAGTGAAACTTACCATTAAACGGCAAAGTTTGTCATTCAGCAGCGCTCCGATGAAATGTCTCACCTCATGCTAAGCGCAGTGGGCGGGAAATTTGCCTTCACGTTGATCTGAGAGCGCTGATTGGCTGCCTGAGTGTAGCTCAGCGAAGGCTGATTGGCTGCCCGTCTGTGGCTCAGCGAAAGCTGGTTGGCTGCCTGTTTGTCCACCAGTCTCAGCAAAACAGAGATCTGTGGTGAGGATGCCAAAAACGCAAACGTACATTGCCAAGTGCAAACAAAACGAAACTGAAGTGGAACACCGTTTAAATCCACTGTAATCTTTTATGTGAAGCTGCTTTGACACAATCTACATTTGTAAAAGCGCTATACAAATAAAGGTAAACTGAATTGAAGAACTGCATTTAGCGAAAGTGAAATGAACAAAAAAGTAGTTTATTATTAGACGCGTTTTTTGTTTTCAATGTTTATTTTTGTGCATTTTCACAAAACTTCAAACGTTCATTTCATTTGTCACAAATTTAATCATGTACCTCTGCCAAATTCACTAAACCAGTGGTTTTCAAGCTTTTTCCACCAAGTACCACCTCAGAAAAAAATACTCTCTCCAAACACCACCATAATAACAGGTATTGAAGTACAGTAGCGTAATAGGCCTAATGGACCCGTTTCCACTGCTAAAGGCTACTCTTTAGGTGTGCGTGGTTTACGACAAAGTTTCAGTCGACGTCATTCTCGCTGGAGGAAATGTCTACAGTAAAGCTGTACGGGTCGCTCACATATCATATGAGGAGCACTTCTCACAACACAGAGGCTTCATTACACACATAAACACTGCTGTATAAATGTTCATTACTGACCTCTCTATGAACATGATCTGATTATAACTGCAGATCAATGATGTGAAATAGCCTGTCTGTGATTATATCAAATAAATAAATAAATGCAGCATATATGAACACATACAGCCCCTTACAGTCTCTGATATGATCAGTTACAGAAACACTACACACAGCAGACATTTAGTGCTTATTTAGGCTCAAGAACAGCAGGAGATATAGCCCACAGTCAGTGCAGAGCTCTCATCTGTGTGTGTAATCTCCACCAGCACATGTAGCCTCTGTTAGAGAGTAACTCCGTCATTCCCAGTTCATAATAGTCCAGAAGGTGATAATAATAGTTAAACGCAGCAGCTTCTTCATGTTTGCTGAAAGAATCATTTGCTCCTTTGTGTTCTGCAGGCGTCAGTCTCGCGTTTGTCTGTTTCTGACAGGATCGGGTTTCAAAAGCACGTCAATAATCAATCGCTCGCGCTTCAGACGGGCTCGTAAAAAACTACGGGGCACAGGGGAGAATCTGCTCTTCTTCTTGGCTTTGTGGCTGTTCATCAAGACGACGACAAGGTTTGTTTGAGCTCGGGTCGACCATGGCTCGTTATTATATGTTTATATTATTTCGGTGTAATATCTCGGCTGTGTATTAAACATGGCGGGTTCTTTGTTTTCATTCTGGCATGTTGCGCGAGCAAATGACGTATCTCTTAAACCAATAGCGTTCAACTGCGCTTCTAGCTCCTCCTTTTGGTCACCCTTTGGTACCCTTTGTAAAGGGTGACCAAAAAGCAGAGGTGGGTAGTAACGAATTACATTTACTACGTTACATTTACTTGAGTAAAATTGTTGTGTAACGTGTACTTTTTGAGTACATTAAATAATGTGTACTCTTACTCAAGTAAATTAATCAGAGAAAATCATGACTCGTACTCCGCTACATTTGGCAGCGTTCCTCCGTTACTGTCAAATGATAATAATCTGATTTACATAACTTGTTTGCAAATATCGCGAGGCGCCGCACTGGAGAGGTTGTGTTGCGAGAGGTTGCTAAAAAGATGCGTCTCCTGCTTTTGGTTTGAGCGCGCGCACCTATGTTGGAATGATGGCTGAAGTCGAGTTCTTACTCATAATTTTGACCTTAAATGGTTCTTAAATGAAGAACTGTGTTTATTCTAGCCGAAATAAAACAAATAAGACTTTCTCCAGAAGAAAATATACTATCAGACATACTGTGAACATTTCTGTAAAAGGGGGGCTAATAATTCTGACTTCAGCTGTATATATAACTAGTAGTAACTAGAAAGTAACTAGTAACTATTTACTTGAGTAATTTTTTTTATCAGATACTTTTTTTCTCTTACTCGAGTAACTTTTAGGATTGTTACTTTTACTTGAGTAAAGTAATGAAATTTGCCCTGTGCGCCTGCGGTTTTTAAAGAAACTTTTTGGTGCGTTAATCTAGTCAATACTTTCATTCAAAGAGGTAATGATTCGCACTCATCAGATAATTGCTTTCTTCTTTTTATTTTCACATTCTCTGGGTGACTTTGACACAAACGTTTCGGCACAACGCCTTCCTCAGTGTGTCAAAGTCACCGAGAGAATGTGAAAATAAAAACAACAAGAAAGCAATTATCTGATGAGTGCGAATCATTACCTCTTTGAATGAAAGTACTTTTACTTGAGTAAAATTTTCCACAAGTACTTGTACTTTTACTTGAGTATAGATTTTGGATACTCTACCCACCTCTGCCAAAAAGTGGTACGGCGCTGTGCGCTTTTAGACAGTGGAAATGGCCTTAAAAGCGTACCGTACTGAACCATATAAATATTAACTATATTTATTATTGTCAGCCACTTAAATAAAAGGTTTATTAAAATCAATTAACTGATCACATCAGTGTTATCGTATGTGTCAAAGGGTTAAAAGTTTGTTCATTTTTTTTACTTTAATTATTCAGCGAATCCTCCGCGTACCACTAGAAGGAAGCTTGTGTACCACTAATGAGAACCACTGCACTAAACGATACATTTATATCCTGAGCTTTTAGTAAGACGTCAAATGAAACAAAACTATTTAAATAAGAAGCAAATATTCAAGACAAATCATAGACTTTCCACACTTTCTGATGGTCAAACACCCGTTACGCACCAGAGAATGTTTAGCCGCACTGACGTCACATGTACTGCTTTTCTCTAATGTGGACTTTCAAGTGTTTCTTAAGATACGGCGAACACGTGAAACTCATTGGACACTCATCGCACGTGTACGGTTTCTCTTCAGTGTGAATCCTCTCATGTCTCTTCAGAGTTCCTGACTGGTTGAAGCTCTTGTCGCAGTGTGAACACACGTACGGTTTCTCTCCAGTGTGAATCCTCTGGTGGTTTTTCAAATGATCAGCCGTAATGAAAGTCTTCTCGCACTCGAAGCACATGTGCTCTCTCTCGCCAGTGTGGATCCTCTGATGCAGTTTCAAACTTGACTGTATTGTAAAACTCTTCCCACACTCAGAGCATGAATACGGTTTCTCCTTTGTGTGGACTCTGAGATGGATCTTCAGCTCTGTAGGCGTCAGAAATGTTTTGCCGCATTGATCACACCTGTGTGTTTTCTCTCCAGTGTGGATCAGCAGGTGTGATTTAAGGTTTCCTGCTTGTCTGAAACTCTTCCCACACTGAGCGCATGTGTACGGTCTCTCTCCAGTGTGGATCCTCATGTGAGTATTAAGACTATATTTGGATAACAAACTCTTTCCACACTCGGTGCAGGTGAAACGTTTCTTCTCTCCTCTTTTCATTAATAAATTACCTTCAGTCAATAAATGGGGGATTTCCTCAGCTTTCACTTTAATCTCCTCCATATTCTCATCCCTTTCTTCTATTAGGTCTAAAAATAAAAAGTAAAAAAAAAAAAAACATTGTTTTTAGTCAGTCATTAACAAATCGAAGAGAAATGTGGTGAAAATACTTTTTTAACAGGTTTGTAGCATACATTAAGGTACGGTACTTGTAGGCCCAATCCCAATTCTATTTTTGTATCCCTTCCCCTTGGCCCTTACAACCGAGGGTTAAGGGGAAGGGCTTCAAAACTTCCCCCTAAGAATTGGGCCAGCACTTCAACATCTGCACACGTCATCATATGTCATCGCCATCTCTTGCTTCATATGAGATCAGACGATCACGACTGCTGGAGTTACTCCAGTTGTGTTATTGTTTGGTGTTTATCTTCAGGAAATCACTGAAGGCGTATATTATGTTATCATAACCATCTAATGTGGCGATAAGATCGTAACTGTACTGTGTGTTTACACAGTGGCCATATTTATCTGTGTAAACACACCAAAACAACATTAACATTATAGCAGACACTGTAAAAGCTCATTCCCAGACACTTGACATTACTGACAGGGTATTCCAGTGTCATCCAGTGGCAGAATGTTGTGGGACTGCTGTACACGAGTTATGATTATGATTATAGATCGCCAATTTTAGCGTTTTTTTTTTTTTGCGTTTTTTTTTTTAAAGCATGACGGTAAAACACGAACGCGGTTATGAATATATTAAAACACGTTTGTTTGTAGTAAAAATTTGAATAATGACAAAAAATACTAATTTGTGGATCTCCTTACTTCCGCGTTCAGTTGTGGCAGGTGTATTCTGGGACATTTTCTTACCCCTCCGTTTTAAGTGTGGTCCTGAAAAATCTTCGTTGGAAGGGGTGTATACCCCTCGCCCTTAGCCCTACGCCTTCAAGCTAAAGAGAATTGGGACACCACTACACCTTGACGTGAACGTGCAAAACGAGGGGTAGGGGTAAGGGGAAGGGCTAAGGGGTAGAATTGGGATTGGGCCTTAGATATAGAATTAAAATAAATGTAATCTGAAAAAAATATGAAATGAATGTAAAAATATGCTCAGATTACATTTAGGTTTTTGATAATACAGTGCATCCGGAAAGTATTCACGGCGCTTCACTTTTTCCACATTTGTTTGTCAAAGCTTTATTCCAAAATGGATTAAATTGATGTATTTCCTCAACATTCTACACACAATCCCCCATAATGACAATGTGGAGAAAGAGTTTTAGAAACTGTTGCAGATTTATTAAGAATAAAACACCTGCAGAATCACCTGTACATCAGTATTCACAGCCTCTGCCGTGAAGCTCTACATTGAGCTCAGGTACATTCTGTCTCCACTGATCACTCTTGAGATGTTTCAGCAGCTTCATTGAAGTTCACCTGTGGTCAATTCAGCTGATTGGACATGATCTGTGAAGGCATACATCTGTCTATATGAGGCCCAGGGTTGACAGTGCATGTCAAAGCACAAACCAAGCATGAAGACAAAGGAACTGTCTGTAGACCTCAGAGACAGGATTGTCTGGAGGCACAAGGCTGGGAAAGCTTACAGAAACATCTGCTGCTCTGAAAGCTCCAGTGAGCACAACGGCCTCCATCATCCATAAGTGGAAGATGATGAACCAACAGGACTCTTCCTAGAGCTGGCCGGCCATCTAAGCGGAGTGATCGGGGGAGAAGGGCCTTAGCTAGGGAAGTGATCAATAACCTGATGGTAATTCTGTCTGAGCTCCAGCGTTCTTCAGTGGAGAGAGAAGAACCTTACAGAAGGACAACCATCTGTGCAGCGATCCACCAATCAGGCCTGTATGGTAGAGCGGCCAGACGGAAGCCTCTCCTGGAGTTGCCAGAAGGCATCTGAAGGACTCTCAGACCATCAGGAACTAAACTCTCTGGTCTGATGAGACTCAAACTTGAACTTTTTAGAGTGAACGCCAGGCGTTACATTTGGAGAAAACCAGGCGCCGCTCATCACCAGGATAATACCATCCCTATAGTGAAGCGTGGTGGTGGAGCATCATGCTGTGGGGATGTTCTTCAGCAGCAGGAACTGGAAGACTAGTCAGGATAGAGGGAAAGATGAATGCAGCGATGCACAGAGACATCCTGAATGAAGACCTGCTACAGAGTGCTCTTGACCTCAGACTGGGGCAACGGTTCATCTTCCAGCAGGACAATGACCAAAAGCACAGCAGTGGAGTGGAGTGGCTTCACGACAACTCGGTGAATGTCTTTGAGTGGCCCAGCCAGAGCCCAGATCTAAACCCTACTGAACATCTCTGGAGAGATCTGAAAATGGCTGTACATCGTCGCTTCCCATCCAACCTGATAGAGCTTGAGAGGTGCTGCAAAGAGGAATGAGTATTCCCAAAGACAGGTGTGCCGAGCTTATGGCATCATCTTCAAGAACACTTGAGGCTGTAATCGCTGCCAAAGGTGCATCAACAAAGCATTGAGCAAAGGCTGTGAACACTGATGTACATGTGATTCTGCAGGTGTTTTATTTTTAATAAATCTGCAACAATTTCTAAAACTCTCTCCACATTGTCATTATGGAGGATTGTGTGTAGAATGTTGAGGAAACAAATGAAGTTAATTTATTTTGGAATAAGGCTGTAACATAAAAAAAAATGTGGAAAAAGCGTTATGAATACTTTCCTGATGCACTGCATATGTTTAATAAACATAAAAAAAAAAGACAATGGAGTGTCTTTTTTGCTCTATGATTACATATATTTTTCCTTACAGTGCACAAAATTAATCAACTTCTCAAAGCTCTTTATCCATATTGCTCATCAGCCTCATTACTGCAGAATGAGAAATAAACACCAACCTGTTAGTTCTTCAGTCTCTTCCTCTTTAATTCTGCAGGGTTCTGGATCACTCATCTTCTCACTGTCCTTCAATAAACTCTGTCTTTCAGATTTCACTCCTTCCTGATGGTCTGACGCTCGTCTTTCCTTGTAGACTGATGGGAATACTCCAGTTATGATTATTATATTTTGATTATGTCACAAACATGGGAGAAATTACTATTGCAGATGACACATCACAATATTGTTGTAAAAATAGTTCCGTTAAATAGTCTCATTCATGTATAAACTGCTGGGTAAGTCTGAATCTCGCCACAGGGTGTCCGGTAAGTTGAAATATGAAAGTCTTGTGACAGAAAGTTTCAGTCGACGTCATTCTCGCCGGAGGAAATGTCTACAGTAAAGCTGTATAGGTTGTTCAAATATCATATGAGGAGCACTTCTCACAACACAGAGGCTTTATTATACACACAAACACTGGTGTATAAATGTTCATTACTGACCTCTCTATGAACATGATCTGATTATAACTGCAGATCAATGATGTGAAATAGCCTACTGTCTGAGATTATATCAAATAAATAAATAAATAAATGCAGCATATATGAACACATACAGCCCCTTACAGTCTCTGATATGATCAGTTACAGAAACACTACACACAGCAGACATTTAGTCCTTATTTAGGTTCAAAATCAACAGGAAATATAGCCCACAGTCAGTGCAGAGCTCTCATCTGTGTCTGTAATCTCCAGCAGCACATGTTATAATAGTTCATAAGCTCATAGCTCATAATAGTCCAGAAGGTGATGATAATGGCTAAACATAGCAGTTTCTTCATAGTTTAGGTTGCTGAAAGAATCATTTGTACTTGTTTTCACTCTAGCGTGTCCATTTCTGAAAGGATCGGATGTCAGAAGCACTTCAATATTCACACACGTTATTATTATCAGCTCAAGAATCTCGTCATGCCAAATATAGATGTGCGGCAAGTGCACGAGAAAGTGAAACCGCTTGCGGTTTAGATGGCCTCGTAAAACAAAAACAGGACACAGCAGATTTTGTTCTTGATGAACAGCCACAAAGCCAAGAAGATGACAACAAGGTTTGTTTAAGCTCAGGTTGACCATTATATGCTTATTATTATAATGTACATATTACGGTATAATGTGTCAGCTTTGTACTTTAAAAATGCGTAAACGCTAGTGACGTTTTTCTGTAAACCATTAGCGTTCAGCTGCTTGTCTGGCTCCGCCTTTTGGTACCCTTTTGTCGTGCTAGCCACACTTTGAAAAGGGCACCCAAAAGTGGCACGGTATGATTCGACTTTTGGTACCTTTTGACAGTGAAAACGGCCATAAAAGCGAACCATAATGTACCACTCAGCGGAAACAGGCCAATTATGGCCGTTTCCACCATCAAAAGGTACCTAAAAGCTAACCGTACTGTACCACTTTTGGGTACCCTTTCCAAAGAGTACCTAGAACAGGGATCACCGATCTCGGTCCTGGAGGTCCGGTGTCCTGCAGGGTTTAGCTCCAACTTGTCTCATAACACCTGCCTGAATGTTTCAAGTATACCAAGTGAGAGCTTGATTAGCTTGTTCAGGTGTGTTTGATTAGGGTTGGAACTAAAATCTGCAGGACACCGGACCCCCAGGACCGAGATTGGTGATCCCTGACCTAGAACAACAAAAGGGTAACAAAGAGCGGAGCTTGATGCGCAGCTAAACGCTGTTGGTTAACAGACAAACGTCATTAGCACACACAAGCCATGAGAATGAAAACAAAGAAACCACCATGTTTAAATACAAAGCCGAGACATTACACTGTAATAATATATACATATAATAACAAGCCATGGTCGACCCGAGCTCAAACAAATCTGTTGTCGACTTGATGAACAGCCACAAAGCCAAGAAGATAAACCTGTTGTCATTTACGAGGCCGTCTAGGCATACCTGTCAACCCTCCCGTTTTTCCCGGGATTCTCCTGTATTTTACAGCTCTATCCCGCTATCATCCTGTAAAGGTGTTTTCCCGTATTTCTCCCGTATTTTCAGTCTTTCTCTGAAGGGTGGCGATAAACATTAAAGAGCCGATCCTCCCTATACGCAACCCATACCGCCGCACCACCAGGGGCGGCCCCTTGCTCTTAAATGTGAGTCAGTTCTGTGCTTTCGCTTTATTTAGGCATGAAACACTTTGAAATAAATATAAAAACAGCGGGATTCCCTTTCCTTTTCATTACAGGTGCTGTTGCTCCTCCTGTGCAATCCTCAAAACAGTCATAAAGCGGTGCGTGACTGTCAGACGCGCTCCATAGTGAGAAACACACGCTGTGTCCCAAACAGATTCTGTACATGTGATTTGAAGCAGAACGAAAGTGGTTTTGGGTGCTTGTTTGAATACAGACATATACGCATAATTAATAATAATAACATCTAAAGATGTCGATCTTGGTGGGATTTTTTTTTTCAAACACAACTAATTTTGTAAATAAAATTAAAACTATTACTGACCGTTTAACTGTTTATTTACAATTAAACAGCTCTAGAAGAGCTGGGGGTGGGGTGGGGGTGGGTGGTTTGGGTAATACCTTATCATGGTGGGCGTATCAGTTATTTTCTCATCCCAGTGTTGACAGGTATGCGTCTAGCCACGAGCGGTTTCACTTTCACTTTCCGCAGAGAGCTCGTGATTGCTCACGGAACGTCTATATTTAAAATAACGAACTTCTTGAACTGATGATAATAACGTGTGCGTGATTATTGAACTGCTTCTGACATCTGATCCTTTCGGATACAGTGAGAGTGAAGCATGAAAAAACAAAGGAGAAGCCTGAAAAAATTAAGGAGCAAATGATTCAAACTGCCATAATTAACTATTATCATCACCTTTAGGGTTTCCCAGTGCTGGAAGGGCATCCGCTGCGTAAAACATATGCTGGATATGTTGGCAGTTTATTCCAATGTGGCTAACCAGATTAAGGGCGTACTCACACTATGCTATCCGAACCGTGCTCAGGCCCGTTTCCCGGATAATTTTAGAAGTGTGAGTGCGCTGAATCAGGCTCAGGCACGGTACAGTTGGCCGGCCCTGGCCCGGTTGGAAGAGGTGTGCCTTAGCGCGGTTCACTTAGCCTTTGGTGCGGTACGCTTGTAGTGTGAGTGCAGAGCGCGCCTGAGCCCCAAACTGAGGAGGAGATGTGACTTTTGGGGACTGTTTCATATGGATTTATTAATCATTTTTACTGTTTAATGAACGCACACTGTCGTATTAAAGACACAAACCCCTCTCTGCACGACAGCTGCGCCTTTAGTAAACCTTCTAATTCCTGCAGCACGAAGACGTCATGATTGTTTATGAGCGTCAGCAGTGGCTGATCTGTTCGGGGGAATATCTGACTGTGTGTCACTGCATATCACACGACTAAAACGATATAATACTATTAAGAAATCTCCACAGAAATCTCCGACAGCGCTTTTCTTACACTGAACAGCGCATCATCGATGACGTAAGCATGCTCAGGCCCGAATGCAATGTGATCGCAGGCCGTCCAGGGAGACGGGAAGGGGGGACAAGCGTGCTTTGGCCCGGTTACAGGGAACTGTACATAGTGTGAGTACGCCCTAATAAAGTGACTAAGCCGAAAAGAAAATGAATGAATAGCCTTGTGGACTATTATGTACTCAGAATGACGGATTTACTTTCTAAGTGAAGATTAAAGACACAGATGAGAGGTTTGCACTGACTGTGGGCTATATTTTGTGTTGTTTTTTTCAAGGCAAATAAGGAATAAATGTAGTGTGTAGTTTTTCTGTAATTGGTAACATATCGAAGACTGTGAGGGGTTATATGTGTTCTTATATGCTGCTTTTATTTATGCTCCTTTTCCTTAGTGTTTGTCAGTTTAATCGATAAAGAATCATGAATAAACACCAACCTATTAGTTCTTCAGTCTCTTCCTCTTTAATTCTGCAGGGTTCTGGATCACTCATCTTCTCACTGTCCTTAACTCTGTCTTTCAGATTTCACTCCTTCCTGATGGTCTGATGCTCGTCTTCACTTGTAGACTGATGGGAATACTCCAGTTATGATTATTATATTTTGATTATGTTACAAACATGGGAGAAATTACTATTACAGATAATACATCACAACATTGTTGTAAAAAGTAGTTAGTTTTAATAATCTCATTCATGTATAAACTGCTGGATGAGTCTGAATCTCACCACAGGGTGTCCGGTGAGTTGAAATCTGAAAGACTAGTTTATTTGTCACCACAACAACTCAGAATTGATTATCAAGGGTTTATGTATCTTTCCCCCCTATAAAACAGAGATAAAGAGTAAATGTAAACATGATGAATTAAACAAGACAGATGAACGTATGAATAAATGAAAATAGATCAAACTTGCTATGTTATATACAATAAATAAACATTAGACAGCTTTTATCTGTCATTACATCAGCTGTGGTCTGGCTGGATGTGTTCTGCGCTATGTGTGTATTATTTAGTCATTCATATCATAATATAAAACCACAGAGGAACAAAATATCACAAAATCAGATTTTTCCAATATCTTGCTGCCACATAGACAACATTGGTATAAGCAACTATGAATATAAGTAAAATACTATCCTGAACTAACGATGTTTTCTGCCGTTTTCTTTATATGCTAACTACATTAGCATTAACTACATAAACAAACTGCGCGATAATCACCAACAAAGCATATCACACTCGCTAACATTATAAATGTCAGAAATGAAACACTTACCTTGAATAGAAGGAAAACACCCGAAACATTGTGCATTAAAGGGCAAAGTCGGTCTTTCAGCAGCGCTCCAATGAATTCTCTCTTCACCTCATACTAAGCGCCGTGGGCGGGGTAACTGCCTGCACGTTGATTTGAGAACGCCGATTGGCTGCTTGGATGTAGCTCAGCGAGCGCTGATTGGCTGCCCGTATGTCAATCTCTCAGCAACAGAGAGAGATCTGTGGTGTGAATGCTTCGTGACTTTAATGTTCATGCTTTAAATGTTAGTTTAGTGGTAATTAGTGGTAGTTTAATGGTAGATCTGTGTACAGTGGACGAACACACACAGATACGAACTGTTTTGACATGTCCTCAGTGTGACAACCTTGCTCTTAAATATGCCTTTGATACACTTTGCTAGTATTTAATTGGGACCAAATAATGCCATTGATGGATAACTAAAATAAACGTTGTGGATAAAGAGATTAACTAATATGTAGGGCCAGACGGAATCTGCGGGCATTTTTTGCTATTTCTGCTGAGTATTTTGTTAAAAATCTGCAGATTTATGCGGAATGAATTTACGAGTATCGTAACTAAAAATGTTACATATGAAATAAAAAGTAACACCTTTTTAACTTTTATTTAATGTTTACAATGCAAATTCAATTAGATCCACTTCATTTGGTAAACAAAGCAAGCCTCTCATATTAAATCTCTACTAAAAGACAGAAAATATTACTTTACAAACTGTGTTGTAAATAAACCATATGAATATTTTTATATTATTCATTCATTCATTCATTTTCTTTTCGGCTTAGTCCCTTTATTAATCCGGGGTCGCCACAGCGGAATGAACCGCCAACTTATCCAGCATTTGTTTTACGCAGCGGATGCCCTTCTAGCCACAACCCATCTCTGGGAAACACATCCACACATTCTCATTCACACTCATACACTACGGACAATTTAGCTTACCCAATTCACCTGTACCGCATGTCTTTGGACTGTGGGGGAAACCGGAGCACCCGGAGGAAACCCACGCGACCACGGGGAGAACATGCAAACTCCACACAGAAATGCCAACTAGCCCAGCCGGAGATCGAACCAGCGACCTTCTTGCTGTGAGGCGAACGTGCTAACCACTCAGCCACCGTGGCGCCCACTTAGTCAATATTATTACTGAAATTAATTTAAAAACTAAATAAATATACATTTACACCAGTAAATAAACAGAATCAATGATGGGCTAAAAATCTGCGGACATCTGCGCACGCAGATTCGTTGTGGGCCTAGTTATCGGTCACAAGCAGGAGACGGTCTTTATCACTGATATAGTATCGGATTCTGCTTTTTAAAACACTCCTTTGACCTCACGCTCACTATTTTAACCAAATACATCATATCATGTTGTGGATGCTTGTTAGTCCGCTGTTTTGGAAGATTCGGCGAAGCAACGACAAAAACTACATAACTGATCTGTGATGAAGTATTAGGCCCCGCTTACACTGTCAGGTCTTGATGCCCAGTTCCGATTTGTCTATATCTGATTTATGTGCCTGTCCGTTTACACGTTCTTTTAATTGTGACCCATATCTGACTCATGTGATTACACTTGGCATATAATTTACAATGTGGCGCATGCGTAACAGTGCGTTCTAGCATCTGCGCCACACTAGCCACAATGGAAGAGATCATCTTGTTTTAGCTCTGCGAAATATGCAAAATTCGCCCAACTTTAAAATGATGTTGAGGCGGAGGAGGAGGGAAAGGGCCGTCATAGCAGCTCGCGTCTATGGTTTATATATGGTGTCCTCCACTGACTCATCTCCACACAGGCAGGGCCGGATTAACCAATGGGCCTTCTGGGCACAGGCCCAGGGGCCCGTGCCTACTTGGGGCCCCTGCAAGGGGAGAAAAAAAAAGGCAATTTTGGAGCGTCTATTTAGGTTAAGTGGAAATAGCGCACTTCGTAGGAATAAGCTATTGACGCGGTTTCGTAGAGCGCACAGCAACATGTTTTGACGCGATCCATCTCAACCCGGTTCGAATCCACCATCTGCTGGACTCGTGCATTTTTTCTTTCTTCCCATTTCATATCAGATTGGAAATACATTTATTTTTAATAGGAAATAAACTTTAACAAAAAAAATAAATAATGCAGACGTGATATAAAGTGGGTATTTAATCATGTTTAGCCTAATTAAAAAGTGTATAAACAGCATCTAAACAGTTATTTTCCACCAAGTGGCCACAATAAAAGGTTTCATCGACACTATGGCCGGGTGTACAGTCAATCTATGGTGTAGATGGCTTGTGAAATCAATTAGTTTTATTATTATACATTTTTGAACACAGGGACGAAGTAGGGCCGTCTGTGAGATTTGAAGGAGTTTTATTTTGTAAATACGGATAAAGCAGCCTTGATATTCCGTTTTTTTTTTAGATGCATTTGTGTATTATTCATTTCGTTATGATTTAATTCCTTATCATCAGACCGTGGTATAAGCCGATCTATCACGACAAACATGCGTTAGCAGCAAGAGTATTTGTGTTTAATTCAGGTTTTAGCTCTCTACCGTAATACGCAGTGTATGAGCGACCGTAGAAATACCTTAACAGCTAGAATAGACGACACGTCTTGATAAAGGTGCCTCCCTCTCTGTAAAATCATATTGCTTAGACAACGATATATTTCCTCTTAGCAAATAATCGCTAACGTAAAAAACATTAATTTTCACTAGTTTTATTAGGTGTTTTTTTTTTTCAAAGTATGCTTTAAATGCTTAAAAAATAGGTTAAATCTTTGTAAACTATAAATATATGCACCATATATTATTTATATAAAAATGTGGGCAAGACATTATAGATAAATTTTATTAAAAAAATATTACATTATTCTTATTTTTTAATTCAACTATAGGGGTGCGGCCGGGTAGGGGGCCCTACAAGAAAATGTGCCCAGGGGCCTCTAAGTTCTTAATCCGGCCCTGCACACAGGGCAAGAAGGCAGGTCACTTCTTCTGCCGTCAACCACTGACCACTTTCCTCCTCCATGTTTCTTCTGTTGTTGATACTGCGTCGTCGTCTCCACACACGCTCTTCCCTCTCCGTCATTAAACCGTGGAGAAGCAGCACACTGTCGGGAGTTTACTGACAGAACAGAACGCCTCGATAACCCCATCTGCCTGTTTACATGAGAGTCGCATCATCACATCTCCCATTTACATCTGATTTACCTCCACATATGAAGGAGGCCTGAAACCATCTCTGAATATACCAATGCAAACGGGGCCCAAGTCTTTTTTTGTAACTGGAAAGCAGCACATTGAGATTATAAATGTCTTTTACAAGAGTGTCCTGGCCAAGATTTACAGTATACAGCTCACGTGGGTTTAACAAATAACAGAGAACGGCATCATTCATGCATGCATCAAAACCAAGCGGCAACCTCCCGCTCTCCCTCGGGAAGCCAATACGGAAGTAACTAAAACTTGCAATTCATCGAAAATTCCGCTAGTCCTGGCTGTCCTGGCTCCATAATAGAGCAAATCTCCAATGAGCCCACTGGCGAAATGGCCAACTTTACAGCAGAAAAAAAGGTGTTTACAGCCTGGTACAAAGAGCGATTTTGGTTCATATAGCTGATATTACCCTTCATGACAACTGTGAGGGGGTGAATTTATTTATAACTCATCCGTTTCCTTTATATTAATCTAAATTAAGTTTGCATAATTAAGGGCGTGGTCACTTGAGTGACAGCTAGTCGCGCTGGTCGCCGTCACGTCACCTCAGCTGATTCTGGCTGATTCATCTTATTTTTGTGTTGTTTTATGTGGCTTTACACAGTCAGTCGCCTTTTGGAATTATTTCCTACCATTATCAGATAATATGGCATGCTGTGTGTGCGCTTAACTGTGCTCACAAACCATTCACGTGGCTTCCGTTTCCCAGGTGAGTGAAATTATATACTTATACACCATCTCTATAAGTGTAATTGCTTTATTTAGGATAATTAATCATTTATAATGTTCTTCTGAACTCTAATGCACTCCAGAATCTGACAGATTGATCAGCTGTAGGCTATAAAATCCTCATCTGTAGCGTTGTCATACAGTGTTCTGCCTGGATTTCCTAAATACCCCTGCATTTACTAACACAGACTATATCTGAAGTATTTGGATGTAATTCGCACTTTCTTCCTGTTGAAAAACGTCTTAAGAACGATGTTGAGTGGCTTGATGTATTACAGCAGTGTTTTCAACAGACTAAACACTTTATTGATATAGTGTACAACCCAGCACATGTGGTCAGAACACAAACGAGTCGCAGGTAATGAAATATAATGCGTTTCTCCCATAAGAAAGCTCTTAGCTAAATGCCAGCATGCGTCCTGTAGCTCCGCTCACACTCCGCCCACGCTCCGCCTCTTTGCCCTTGTTTGGTATGCCTCGGTTGGTGCGATGACGCGCGAACAAAATGGCGACGGTTGGCCACGCCTACTAGTAGCTTCTTTTGGGTTCATCAGAAACCTATGGGTGACGTCACGGATACTACGTCCATATTTTTTACAGTCTATGATCAAAACACGCTAAAAATGACAATTAAGACTAGTCAGAACATCTCCAGGCCAATTTACAATCTATTTAAAAGTATGTAGCGTGTTGGGGACCGACAGCTTCAACACAACAAATGACCAGTGTGTCAGATGAAGAGCTGGAGTAGGAGACTCAAAGACAGTTTGCCGTTTCATCAGCAGAAGCCAGCTTCAGTTCACAAGCCGCTCTGCTTACCATCTTTTTTTTTATTATAATAATTATTTTTTCGGGGTTTCACCTTTAATGGACAGGACAGTATAGAATATTGACAGGAAAGCATGGGGAGCAGAGAGAGGGGAAGGTTCAGCATAGGACCACGAGGCGGGAATCGAACTCGGGTCGCAGTGAACATGTGTCAACGCACTAACCACACCACCTGCACCGACCTGCTTACCATCTTGATCAACACTTACAATCAAACATTCGCCACTCACTGCGTCACACATATAGCTGTTTAAACCTCTTAAGGCCTGAGCTGTATTTTTACATGCGTTGTTTATTTCTCTTTGCTATTTGGGCTTATTGGAACCTAATTAGAATGAAACCTAAGTATCGTCTTTTGATATGATGTACTTTTAGAGGAAAATGACGTCCATATATGTGGACTTGTGGTTAATAACACATACACACATATTGTTTTGAACATGTTTTGACTCAGAAAGTAAAAACTATTTTTTTTTGTCTATTTTGAACAGTGTTTGGGATATTTCATATGCTACAAAACAGTTGTGGGATGACACTGTGTGTCTGTAGCAACATATAAAACATTCAAAGTATACAACTGTGGACATAAGAGCTAAAATGTGCTTTTCATGTATGTGGCCACTAAGCCCTAGGAGGCTAATTCTCATTGGTTAAGATACAGATTGGGGCTTTTGGGTCATTGCGTATCCTTCCCTTATTGGTCAAGCCCCTATCACATGACTATAACGCCACCGGCAGACGGCAGACCAGCCTTCACTGTAAACAACAACATGGACACAGAAATGGGAGCGTTGTTTGCACTATTGTCCGTTTTAGGCGCCATTGTGCAGTTAAACTCTGCCTTTTTTACTACAACAGCTGCATATATTCACAAGAGGCAAGCTACTGTTCCAGCACTCGCTAATCGCTCGCGTTTACAGCTACTGT
>CAIGQQ010034617.1:552669-565219 GCA_903798035.1 Danio albolineatus
CCCCGTGGTTGCGTGGGTTTCCTCCGGGTGCTCCGGTTTCCCCCACAGTCCAAAGACATGCGGTACAGGTGAATTGGGTAAGCTAAATTGTCCATAGTGTATGTGTGTGAATGAGAATGTATGGATGTGTTTCCCAGAGATGGGTTGTGGCTGGAAGGGCATCCGCTGCGTAAAACAAATGCTGGATAAGTTGGCGGTTCATTCCACTGTGGCGACCCCGGATTAATAAAGGGACTAAGCCGAAAAGAAATTGAATGAATGAATGAATGAAAAAATGAACACACTTTTAACCCTTAGATGTGTGCGATAACACAGATGTGATCAGTGATTTTATCAGGCTAAACCTTTAATTTTATTTTCAATTTTCTTATGTTTGTTATGTATTCTTACATTTGAAGCTATTTCCCCCCCCTGTATTTGTGGTTGTTGGGGTGTATCCCTTATTTTTATATCCCAATGTTGACAGGTATCGTTTAACCACATGCTTTCCTGACACACAAAGCCTACTTTAACGCACAGTAAGTAGAACACATTTCTAATTTCTCTGTTTAAACTATTTTGAATGTTTAGAGTGGCTTAAAAATAATATTAATAATAAATATTCATAATATTAAGCATTAATCTGCCTTGTTTCTGAACTGTGCAGGGCTGTAGCTGCTTAATTACGCCTACTATGCTGCTGTATTTCAATACTGGTCATTATGGTGGTACTTGGAGAGACAATTGTTTTCTGAGGTGGTACTTGGTGAAAAAAGCTTGAGGACCACTGAGTTGAAGGGTTAATGTGCATATATACAGTAGGCCTATATGATGAACGCTAAGCACAAGACACAACTGAAGTGATAAAATCAAATTACCATACGTTTTATTCATTGATTAAACATCAGACAGCTTTTTCTATCACATATTATATCAGCTGTGATTTGTCCTGGATATGTTCTGCGCTATTTGGATTTGTAAGTTATTTACAACGTTATCATATCTCTGAAACAACTCTAAGAATCAATAACATCGAATTACAGGTGATAGATTCATATATGACATTACTGTGAGCCACTAAGAATGAATGTTAAACATTTACAGCGTAGCATCGAGCTAAAAACATGATATCCTGTATTAGCATTAACCACAAGGCCAGAAAATCGGTAGAAAGTTAAGCATATCACACTCGCGAAAGTTAGAAATGTAAGATAGAGTAAACTTACTTTGAATAGACGCTAAACACCGTTAATATTGGTGATATTTTACACTAAATAGCAAAGTTTGTCACTCAGCAGCACTCCGATGATCTCACTCCACCTCATACTAAGCGCCGTGTGGGCGGGATATTTTCCTGCACGTTGACCCGCGAACGCTGATTGGCTGCCTGAGTGTGGCTCAGCGAACGATGATTGGCTGCTTGTATGTCAATCAGTCTCAGCAAAAATAATAATAATAAATAAATTATAACGCTTTAATAGCGGGTCTGTTGAGTGCACAGAGGTAAATATATGATTTTATAATGTCGTATATGAAATCCTTGCCCTTAAATAATGATACACTTGATATGATAACTTCGATACACCTTTGAAGCAGTTCCAAATTATGCTATGGAGGGATAAATAAAAGTGGTGAAAAAAAAGATTAATTTAGTAACAAGGATCACAAGCAGAATGCATCATCAGGAATGCTTATGCAATATCCAGGATCTACATTTATTTATGATTTTTAAGATAATCTACTCTTAGCACCTCACGCTCGCTATTTTAACCAAACACATCATACCATCGCGATAGTGTTATGGATGCACGTTAGACCTTAAAGGGTCACGAAACACCAAAACACATTTTTTGAGTTGTTGACAGTCATATATGTGTCCCGCGCTGCTATAAACACTATTAGGACACATATAATTGACTAAAGAGTGAAAATTGGTTGTTTTTTGCGTTATTTCGAGCAAATTCGTTCTTCCGGTTTGAAACTAATGTTTGAAGCTGCGTCACGCCGATGAGATCCATCCATGTACTCCAGCGTGCTCAGTGGACGCCTGTACCGGCGAGTGCATCCTGACGTCTCTGAGCGTGCGGCATTAAGTCATGAGAAAGACTTGGTTCAAACCAACCAGAGCGCTCTATTGTGTATGCGGCGCAGCTTCATTAATATTCATGATCGCTTCGAAGATTGTACCTGTTATGCTGCGTTTACAGCAGACGCATCAAGCGCGAGTGATTTACATATTAAGTCAATGCAAAGGCGCGAATAGGCATCCTGCGGCGCGATACGCGCGAATGGCGCGTTTGACACACTTAACGCGCAATTCGCGCAAATTGCTTCAGTTTGAAAATCTGAGCTTCAGCGGACGTTTGCGCCGCGTTAACCAATTAGGAGCTTGCTCTTGTGGGGGTGTGATCCTTCTGCTGACAACAGTTCATCAAACTGGGCTCAGCTCAGTCAGAAGCACCGCTGAAAGCCTCTATCATCCAGGTTCAGTTTCTGGAGGAGTTTATGAGCTCACAGAGCTGGGTGCACCTCTGAAATAATCTAGTGGACTCAGACACAGCTCCAAACAAATCGACGCTGTTTTTCAGCCTTCATAAAGCACATAAACACAGCTATTCTCTCTATAAAAACCCCTGTTAGCCATTTAGCAATAAAGCTACAGTCACCAAACCATAGACAGAAGCCCTGCCCATCACGCCAATCTAAAAATAAAGAGAAAGTGCCGTTAAAGTTGACAAATTAATAATTTGGCAAATAATTTGATGACTGATGTCTATGTAAACACAGTCACTGTCTTTCTCCCCTGCGTCTGTGTTTGTTGTGTCTCTGTGTGAAAGTCAGCGTGTGCACAAATGGAAACTCCCATTTTTATGCAAAACCTTCCCTCTTTCCCCTTCCCCGACACTCCTACCTAAACCGAGCTGGACACACCCACTTTACCGAGCTTTTCCAAACTAGAGGTGTGAAAACACCCCGCTGAGACTGGGGGGTTTTGTGGCCCTTTATAAACTCCGCGGACCCGGTACCGGGTCCTATGACATCATCAGTTTCACTTTCATTTTTAAAGGTCCATGGTTGCGCAAGACCTCTATAAGTGGTTCCGTTTGAAAGCGTAGAAGCTATATTTTATGCACATATGCATCACTTAGGTTTTTATTTTACTGTACAAAAGTTATTAACATTTAATTACACAACAAAATACTGGATACCCGAGCTGTCATTTTCATATTTTTATATGCTTCATATATGACACACATGTACAAGTCATAGCTCAAATAAAAGCTCTTGCCCGTCCTTGTACGATTCTAGCATTCCTTTACTGAATTATATTCTATTTATATTCTATTTCATATTATATTTATGATCAATAAGCAGCCCCAGATCGCACAGAAAGCCACAAATGCTACATCATCTCTTACTTAATGCTGGGTGCTTCATAACAGGCCATTTCTCCGCTGATTTTGAGGTGATGTGCATAAGTATTCCTTTTATATGTATAATGTGGTCAAAACACAGTGAATTATGTTTGATCAAACCAAAGAGCGTGAAAATATGAAAACAATAGTCTATCCGCACGCCATATTTTCCCAATATTCAGTTGAATTACAATAACTTTTGCATACTCTATGGTAGAGACACAATTCTTTTTCCTAGTGTTTGCTGCTCTCTGCTGGTTTCCAGCAGAACTGTCTGCAGTTGTCTTATTCTCTTATGGGATTATCTACACATTTTCAAAAAAGCATTTTAGAACAAAAAATAAAAAAGCGCCCAATGTTGAAGTGGTTCATCATAAAACAGAAAACATAACAAATATTATTTATTACTTTCAGCAGTTTCTTTTGTAAATTCAAATGGTTTTCTGTCCAATAACACTGGAATTTGTCATTTATACCACTGCATTTGGATATGGAAGACTTTCAAAGTTTGGTAGGCGGAAATTACATAAAAAAAGGTATAGCACCTCTCATCAGTTGGAATACAATAACGTTTGCATAGATTATGATAGAGGCATTTTTCTTTTTTCTTATGATTACTGACATGTGCAGGAACCACCAAATATTAATGACAGAAACCAAGACCACACAGAACCTAAAAGGTACTCTTTTAAATTTGAGTTTATAAAGAAAAAATACAGAAAGCGCCTCTTTTTTTAAGTGTTTATGATAACACAGACAACATATACAATTATTTTAATCACTTTCAACAGTGTTTTATGAACATTTAAAGGGTTTTCTTTAAAATGATACCACATTTTGGCATTTACTCCTCTGCATGTGGATTTAGCAAGCTTTTAAAATTAGGTAGACAAAATCCAGGCGGAAATGCCAAAATAGCATTAGAGTTTAAGAGGTTAAGTTATGAGACCAAAGAAGAGGGCAACATTCTATCTCTGAGGCTCTCCGTGCCTTGCTATCCAAACAAATAAGGAATTATGGATTTGATCAACTGGTCTCTAAACGCAATTGACACCATCTTCTCGACGAGTACTTTGAGAGCCCACGTTTCCACCTGGTGTTAGAGCCCACTTGTTCTGCGGGGACAATCGCAGCATGATACGTGATGGACGGGTGGGAGAAGTGGCACGTCGTGTGCCTGGCTGCTCTGTCCCTGGAGGATATTGAAGATATCTATCTATTTGGAACTTTGATAACAGCGTTTCTGCTGATGGGCTTATGTGCTCCGGTTTCCCCCACAGTCCAAACACACGCGCTATAGGGGAATTGATGAACTAAATTGGCGCTAGTGTATGAGTATGTGTGTGTGAATGAGTGTGTTTGGATGTTTACCAGTGTTGGGTTGCGGCCGGAAGGGCATCTGCTTGGTAAAACAAATGCTGGATAAGTTGGCGGTTCATTCCGCTGTGGCAACCACTGATTAATAAAGGAACTAAGCCGAAAATAAAATAAATGACTGAAATACTTTTAAGAAATGTAACATTCATGATGGTGTAATATGTTGAGTTTATAGTTCACTGAGTGATATTGCCGTTTTTGTGTACATGAGATAAGTAAATGTGTCCATTTAGTTTTTTTACTACGGTATAAGCATCACGTTTACACAGCACACACTTATAAAATCACTCCTGATTATCCTGAGCACTGGAGTTGTCTGTGTGCTGTTACTTATTTTACAAAGCAATTCAGATGTTTTCTTCCGAATTCATTCATCTAGTGCAGGGATCATCAATCTCGGTCCTGAAGGTCCGGTGTCCTGCAGGGTTTAGCTCCAACTTTTCTCAAAACACCTGCCTGGATGTTTCAAGTATGCCTAGTGAGAGTCTGATTAGCTTGTTCAGGTGTGTTTGATTAGGGTTGGAGCTAAAATCTGCTGGACACCGGACCTCCAGGAACAAATTTGGTGATCCCTGATCTAGTGGTTCTCAAACTGTGGTACGTGGTACACAAGCTTCATTCTAGTGGTACGCGGAGGAATCTCTGAATAATTTGACGCGTACGATAACACAGATGTGATCAGTAAATTGATTTCAATAGGCTAAACCTTTTATTTAAGGGGCTGACAATAATAAATATTCTTAATTAGAATAATCAATCTACCTTGTTTTTTAACATGATAATTGAGGGAAGAATGTAAATGTGATGTATGTTTACATCAATGCGTTTGTGGATGATGTTATTGATGATGAACTAATTATTTAGAGCATTAGTGATTTGTGATTGAATCCATGCTTAAGAGAATTTACTAGGTGTTTGAAAGAGCAGTAGTGTAAAATTAACAGGCAATTTCTGTGGTTTGAACCTCTGGGGGTGACTGAAGGTCCGACGTCGGTTGGGAGCGCAATAACAGTGATTATTCATTTAGCCTCGCTTCCAGGGAAGGGGAATATTTTGGAAAGTAAAAACCTTAATGGGTGGAGAGAAGAATGGTTGAATATCTCTAGTGTATATGGTGTGTGCAGAAACCTGTTAAAAATGAGTCACCTGATTATGAACTGTGTAGTTTTAGAAGCTAATATAGTATCAATTTAGTGTATGTTATCAATGAATGATAAAAAGAGAGGAATTGTGGTGGAAATTCATTATAAAGGTCTGTTCTTTTATTCCTCCATGGATGTACTGTTTACATTAAGCTATGTGTGACTACTTTAACATCTGTTTATCACCAGACAAGATTTGGATACATACCCAGATAACAAATTTAGGTTGTGAGAACGTTCTCATAACGTTATCTGTAGCGTTCCGAGAATGTTGAAATGTCCAGTTTGCTTAATGTTGCTAGAACGTTTATGGTTAGCATAACGTCCTCACAACGTTTTCAAAACCAAGAACTTTGTTACAAGAACGTTTTTTATGAACATTGTGAAAACGTTCATCAAGTATATATAACACCCTGAAGACGTTTCCAAGAACTTTGTTATAAGAACGTTTTTCATCAACATTATGAGAACGTTCATCAAGTACAAATAACGTCCTGAAGACGTTTCCAAGAACTTTGTTCTAACAACGATTTTTAACAACGTTACGAGAACGTTAATAACGTTATGAAAACATTCTAAAATCGTTTCATTGGTTACGTTCTGTGCTAACATTTCTACAACTTTTAAAGAACGTTAGTGAATGTTCTGGGAATGTTCTCTGTTAGCTGGGTACATGGTGATTTAACAAGCTGTATCTTCAGGTAGTTAGGACTGAAATATAGACAGTCAAAGGTTAAATTTGTGCGTTGGTGTAACTGCGATTCCTTCTGTATCTCTCCGTCATTATTCTCTCGTTAGAGAGTAACTCCATCATTCTGAGTTTATAATAGTCCAGGTTAAGAACTTTGTTATTTCAAACATTGACGCGCACGCGGGCACAAGAGAGAAGCGAAACCTCACGCTCGCGCTTATGGGCTCGTAACCCATAAGGATCTACTCTTCTCTCGGCATGGTGGCTGTTCAAGAAGACGACAAGGTTTGTTTGAGCTCGGGTCGACCATGGCTCGTTATTATATGCTGATATTATTTCGGAGCATTGTCTCTCGGCTGTGTATTAAACATGGCGGGTCCTTTGTTTTCATTCTGCTTGTTGCGTGAGCAAATGACGTATCTCTGTAAGCCAATGGCGTTCAGCTGCGCGTGTAGCTCCACCTTACAGCACCCTTTCTGGGTTTCGGTACCCTTTTGAAAGGGTGACCAAAAAGGGGTACGGTACGGTTCAGTTCGGTACGCTTTTAGACAGTGGAAACTGCCTTAAAAGCGTACCGAACCGTACCGTACCGTACCATACCACTCAGTGGAAACGGGCCATCAGTGGTCAAGAAGACAAATTCTTACCCAAAGTGTCTTTTAAAGTTTTTTTTAACTGTGCAGTGCCGTAGCTGCTTCATTTGGCCCACTATACTGTACCTAAATACCGGTTATGATGGTACTTGGAGAGACAGTTTTTTCTGAGGTGGTACTAGGTGAAAAAAGCTTGAGAACCACTGATCTAGTCAATTAACAACACAGGATAGTAATTGTAAAGTGTTAAAAGCCAAACACTGGACACAATTATGCTGTTCAATTGAGGTTTTTTGACAGTAAAATTAGCTTAATGGGAGAATTTCTGTTTAATTATGAGCCTTTTGACAATAAAATGAGCTTAATGGGGGAATTTACACATGTGATGTACTCGAATAAGGGTGAAAACAGGAACTATTAAGAGAATTCATCGCCGATTGATGAGCCTCAGATTATAAACACTGATTAAACCACTCATGAAGGATCATCAACAGATCAACGTTTACTGTTATTTCTCTCGAAATTATACAATAACGTCCAGGGGCGCTGCTAAGGGGGTGAAAGAGTGGACGATTCTAAGGGCCCATGCACTCTAGGGGCCCACAGAGATCTGCTTTATAATTAATACCAGTGCTATAATGTAATATAACTTATGAATGTATCTCTAGATTACAAGTAAAACAATTTATTAGAAGTAAAAAATAAAAATACGGTTTATATCTGCCCCTCGTGTCTGTCACTGTCAATTTGCAAGAGAGTTGATGCTTTGAGTGTGATCATCAGGTAAACTGTCAAAGCAGCGATGTCCTCGAGGGTAACATCAGCTGCGTCCCAAATCACATACTTATGCACTTTTCTATGCCACTTTGTAGTATAAATAGTGGAGGTAGTGCGTTCAGACTGAAAACTCTAACAATAATAAGTGCACTTTAATTACCCGGATGATGCACTCAGCATCATTTATGGGTCTTGGTTTATTTATGGGTCTCATTGTAATATAATGTTGTGTCTTGTTGATTTTTGTCACTGTTCCAGTGTATTGGACATTGTATGAGACACCATTGCAGTACAGTTATTTAAATAGTTACACACTGGTGTTTTGTGTGTTTAGAAATGTACAGTTTTCAGTGAATATTTGATTTCTGTTCCATTTTTGTGCTACATTTACATTTGAACAATAAATAATCTGCTAGCTACAGTCATGGCCGTTCTCTAACTAAATACTGGACAAACTCGACAACAAAATGCATAGGTCAGTAAAACTACACTGCTGTCACACCTGTTGCAGTGTCCTCTTGGACACTTGAGGGCACTAGCTTGTTTTGTAGTTTAACTTCATTTCCTATAATCCTTTGCACTTCTGATTGTATTATGTTACAGCTGTTTCTTGTTTGTTAATTTAGCCTTGTCTTTATAAAGCCTTTTGTCTTGTGTTTTAGTTTCCTTAGGATTATGTCACGAGATGGAGAATCACAAGACGCAAAAATCCAAGTGTAGCAATTTATTTTCACAAGGAACCAAGGGATTATCCCAAAGTCAGAAACTTCAAACAAGATACAAAAAGAGTCAAGCAAACGCAAAACTAAATCACCAAATAAGCAAACACAAAACTAATCACCAAACAAGCATACCGTACGTGAGGGACAAACAAAATCCTAAGGCAACTAAAACACAAAACAAAAGACTTTATAAAGACAAGGCTAAATTAACAAACAAGAAACAGCTGTAACATAATACAATCAGAAGTGCAAAGGATTATAGGAAATGAAGTTAAACTACAAAACAAGCTAGTGCCCTCAAGTGTCCAAGAGGACACTGCAACAGGTGTGACAACTGCAGACAAAGAGTTTGGATAGCTAGCTTGGTAGTAGAGGCCCATCCTCATACTTTTTCATGTTGCTCAAAACTGCTAGCGGCGCCCCTGCTAACGGCGCTCTCTAAAGAGGTGATAACTTAAGATGAACAGCGCCTCATGCTGGCGCTGAAAGGAATTGATCCAAAACACCTCATACATTTCAATCGAGTTGTTACGTGATATTAATAGATGTATTCAATTGTTTAGTTAATTAAAAAATTATCAAGTGTGATAGCAAGTTTTTTGTTCAAAACACGTCCAATTTACGTCGTGTTTATATCGGCGTGTAAATGCGCTGCGGCCCCTTTAAGCGTGACTCCATTTTCAGATAAATTTTTATCAAAGTTCCTGAAAAACTCAAACGGTCCGGGTTTATGAAGGCGACGCTGCTGGATCAGGATTACAGCAGTTCAGACGACACTATCCGCTAGATTTAACATCATCACAATCATCATCCTTAATATTATTTTCATCAGCAGACAGGTTTGGATCGAACCGGATCAAAATCGACATGTCGAGTGAGTCCAAAAAAAACCAAACTTGTCTATGTAACGTTAACATCATACCAAAAATAATTTCACTCAACTATATATACGTATACACGCAAATAATTAGTCCAATACTACACTTAATACTCATTAATTGAATAATACACACAATATTACACAGTAATTAACTATTCTTTACATTTCTTTCCTGAAAACTAAAGCTGTCAGCTAACGGCTAACTTAAAGATTGTGGATTTATAATGTTATGTTTCATGTGTCACTGATATATGCAACATTAGTGTCATCTGGTTTATTTATTTCCAACATATAATAGGTTAACTTAACCCCTTTTCCTCTCATGTTAATGTTTAACCAGGTTAAAGTTCTCCTGTAAGGAAGTTTAAAGTCCTCATGAACATGCATCTGAGTATCGCTTCCTCATTATGAGCATATGTCAGTTTCTAGCATACTTGTTAAATTTTTTGCATACTACGTAGGGAAGTATATTGCTGGATAAGTTGGCGGTTTATTCCGCTGTGGCGAGCCGTGATTAATAAAATGTGACTAAGCCAAAAAAATGAATGAATGAATGAATGATAAAGTAGTTTTTGCATACTACGTAGGGAAGTATACATAGTATGTGTATGTAACGGGCCAAACATAACCTACAATATTGTATGAAACAATATGAAGTACTATGCACAGAACAGTACACACTACTTAATATTTTTAAATGGTTTTTAAATGGCGTATATGAAACAAAATAAAATAGTTTGTGCTGAGCACAATGCATACTATTATTAAAACGTACCTGAAATAGTAATAGTATGTATTTGAAATTTAGATGTGGTCAACATAATACCTACTAAATTCTATTGTTTATAAAAATGGTACGTACAACAGTGTGAAGTATTTTGTGCGAAATATAATGCATACTACACACTATTTTTAATAACAAATCAAACCATATGACCTATTATATGCTGCATACTACACATTTTACAAAGTACAGTGTAGTGTATGCTGAGAAGAATGCATGCTTTAGTTTATATACTGTTTCCTAAAGATATACTGTCTATACTGGTTTTACAATACTAGTACAGGTAGTATTTTTAAACTTTTTTTTTTATTAGAACATAACACAAAATCAGAGATAAATCAGAAATAGTCAGTAAGGAGAAAAAAAGGGGAAGACATTTGCACAGTTTCATTTAAAACAATATATATTGTGTTGAAGTTATATATACTAAGCCGACTAAGCCGAAAATGAATGAATGGTAAAGTAGTTTTTGCATACTACGTAGGGAAGTATACATAGTATGTGTGTGTAACGGGCCAAACATAACCTACAATATTGTATGAAACAATATGAAGTACTATGCACAGAACAGTACACACTACTTCATATTTTAAAATGGTTTTTAAATGGCGTATATGAAACTAAATGAAATAGTTTGTGCTGAACACAATGCATACGATTATTAAAACGTAGCTGAAATAGTAGTAGTATGTATTTGAAATGTAGAAGTGCGTGGTCAGCATAATGCCTACTAGCTTCTATTGTTTATAAAACTGTTTTTGTCTTACCGGACTCGAACCCCGTCATCGTGGTCAACTGTTCTCTGCGTCTCAAGTCCACCGACGAACACGGCGAGCTAACGAAACAAACTGATTGCAGTGGGAAAGTCGTCCACACGGAAGCGAGCAGTCGGCTGGTAAGCGTGAAAACGAACGGCGTCACACCGCCTCGTAGCGTTCGTTTAAAAAATGAAACGCAGCCATATGTACCTCTGGCTACATAATGTGCGGTCTCCGGAAACGTAGGTGGGACTATGTTTCAGAATGAGCCTGTTTTGAAATATAATGCAGTTTTGGGGTAAAAACGTAATATATTACAATTTTAAGCATATTTTACTAATTTAAAAATGAATAAAGCCAACGCTATCTCACGGCAATTCGTAACTCTTTATTTAGTGGCTAATTCGTATGAATTCGTATGATGTAATTCGTACAATTCAGTACGATCAACCAATGACGGTTGTGTTTAGGGGTGGGGTTGGGTGCCACGCCTCCTTTTTTAAATCGTACATTTAGTACAATCGTATGAATTAGCCACTAAACTGCCAAAACGTAAAATACTTACATTTTCTCATGAGATCAGGCTGGAAAAGGGCAAAAAATATTACATTATTATTTAATTAAAATAACAAATTATTATTATTATTATTAATAATATTTACAAAAACTAATATTTTCCGTGCGTTTCAGACACTCCACTTCATACAGCCCATGCATACTGCAGAACTAGAATACCTAGCATGCCTCTGATCAGTGCTGCCGGTTGCTGCAGCAACACATCAGAATGAGGCTGAGGGTGTTGTGGGGGAATCCTAAGCCCCGTCCCTTTGCTGATGCATTACGGCAGTAGACCCGCCTCCACTACTGCGCTAAGAGATCCCCAAGCCCCGCCCCCTGGTGCATAAATCAGTCTCCTTCATCCGTGCCTGCAGACAGACTCTCGGCAGCATGTCGGATAGCAGCGCAGCTCCAGCACAGGCCAGGGGCAAAGCCAAAAGAGGCAGTTTTCACAGCCGCACCAGCCCGGGTGAGTGCTCCGCAGACGGGCAGGGAGATACCAGGGGTGGGGTCCCATATCAGATCACATCTTCACTGCTCTTCAGGCCCGCGCGCAGAGTTTGCTGTATTTCTGAGCCTGATAAATAGTGCTCAGTGGATGTGTGCATGCTATTTATCATTATTATTATTATTATTATTATTATTGTTATTATTATTATTATTATTATTATTATTATTATCAGCATCAGGCAGATGTCACACTGCTCAGATGCATATGTCCATGAACTAACTTTTAATACACAAATGCTGAGCCAAAAAATAGTGCTTAGTGAAAATGTGCATGACATATTATCTTTTTTATTGCCATTTATTATTGTTATCATTATTATTGCCATTTATTATTGTTATTATCTTTTTTATTGCCATTTATTA
>CAIGQQ010034617.1:623287-637376 GCA_903798035.1 Danio albolineatus
CATGCATTTGCCGTAACAGTGCTTGTGTTTGCCGTAACAGCTCGTTTAACGTTACAATGTGTGTGTTTGCCGTAACAATGTGTGTGTTTGCCGCAACAACGATTGTGTTTGCCGTAATGATGCATGTATTTGCCATAACGGTGCTAGTGTTTGCCGTAACGACACATTGTGTTTGCCGTAACAGGGCTTGTGTTTGCCGTAACAACGCATGTGTTTGCCGTTACAACATGTGTTTGCTGCAACAACGCTTGTGTTTGCCGTAACCACTTGTGTGTTTGCCGTAATAACGATTGTGTTTGCCGTGACGACGCGTGTGTTTGCTGTCACAAATCTTGTTAGCTGTAATGGTGCATGTGTTTACCATAACAGTGTGTCTTTGACCTAATAGAGCGTGTGTGGCATAATAGCATATATTTGCTGTAACAAAATATATTTGCCGCAACGTTTGCTGTAGCGTTGTGTGTTTGATGTACAGGCATTTATGTTTGCTGTATCGACATGTTGCGGTGCGTGTTCATACCATCTGTCGAGCTACAGATGTTCGTGGCGTGTCTTCTTTGCTGATTGATTTATATGCGGGCTCCTGATTGCTGATTGGTTTATATGTGGGCTCAGGGTTCCTGATAGCCGGCGGCTCCCAACCGTCGTCAAACACCGGCGTGAATGTGGGGATATTGTCATCAACCCGCTCTTTAAGATCTCAAAACTCAGGGCTTCTAGTAGTACCCAGAATAGCAAAATCAAGTAAAGGAGGTCGAGCCTTCTCATTTATGGCTCCTAAACTCTGGAATAGCCTTCCTGATAATGTCCGAAGCTCAGACTCTCTCTCTCAGTTCAAAACTAGATTAAAGACCTATCTTTTTAGTAAAGCATACACTCAATACGTCACTTAGCTGTATGATGCATGAATGTGCTCCACGCATCTCATTTATATACACTATGAACTGCAGCTACGCTAATTATTTTCTTTGTTCTCTATCCCAACTGGGGATACTCATCCCCAGGCCCCCAAAGACTTTGCAGCGCCACGGATGTGATCCAAGACCCGTGACGAGACGATCCCAAGGCTCCTTAACCCTGGACCTCGCTGCATCCTGAGCAGCTGCTTGGCGGAGTAGCAAGCAAGAGACGGATTCCTGTGACCCTCCAAGGACAGACGAGACTCGAGTTCTCCAGCCTCCGGCGACTAGACTGCAGCTAGAGCTGCGCACCGATGGATTACTCTTCAGTGTTTGAACTCTAAGTAGTGAATATTAAACAACACTGAACTGAACTGAACTCAGCTTTATACTAGCTAATAATATACTAGCTAATAACTAAACTGACATTTTCAATTTACTATAACCTTCTATGTGAAGCTGCTTTGACACAATCCACATTGTAAAAGCGCTATACAAATAAAGGTGAATTGAAATCCTCTGGCCACTTAGTGCTGCATCACACACACACACAGAAAATCACAGACGTTGAACAGCAGATCTGAGAGTTTGGGTTTTGAGTGTGTGCATATGTGTGTGTGTGTGTGTGTTTTGTACCTTGGGATGTTCCAGGCGTCTCCCAGTGACTGCCAAAGATGATCTTCCTCCGTTGTGGCCTCCTCGCTCAGAAACACCACACACTCCGGCTCGAAGAGAGGAGCCACGATTGATTGAGGAAGGCCCTCGTTACAGTGATACACCACCTACACACACACACACACACACACACACACACACACACATAAATATAAACACAGACACACACTGCACTCAGATCTGTAAGGCAGGCAGGCGTCTCTCACCAGCTCCAGGATGGAGAACAGGCAGTGTGTGAGTTCAGCAGCGCTGGGGTTTTCTATCTTCCCCTGCAGTTTGCCCTGAACAACACAGATCAGGCGTCAATTGGAGCATTTAATAATTTAGTACATATTATATCATATAAAACATCATATAGTTCATATTCAGGCCCTCCAGGACTTCACAACAAAAACCATCTGATTATTGTGACTAAAATGACTGATTATGTGGAGAGTTTTCGAACATTTTACCTCATTATTAATTTTTTTGACCCTCATACACTATTGATCCCTCAATATAACGCAAACACAGAGAAACTAGGGATTGGCGGATTGATCCTGAAGTATTTCGATACAGGGAATGTATCAAAAGGATCGATCCTTAAGTAAAAGTATTGATCTTTTTCTGGTGTTTTTTTACTGAGTGATCAGAGATTTTAAAATATCACAATAATTATAGCGCCACATGTTATATAAACATTTACTTGTATAGGAACACGAATGGGAACTATAATATTCTTCCGCTGTATCTCCGCTGATAGGTCAGCGTTAGCTCACGGTAGAGTAGTACAGACACCACACACACACACACACAGCGTCGGTTGTAAAACTCGAGCGGAGCTGTGGTCATCATGACTGAATGTAAACAAAGTATAATCTGGAGGAAACCTTTCGCCACAGTGGCAGTCTATTGACTATTTTTTTGTTAGGAAACTACTTGTTTTATTATATTTTACTTTTAAAAAACAAAAGATTTTGATTAGTAAAAGAAAAACAGGCTCAAGGAGAGCATCGACAATCATTTGTTTCATTAAATAACACATTAATTAAATATGGAAGTCTTAAGTACGAAAGTCCTAAGAGGCCATGCATTCAAATATTTTTCTCTCTTGTTATGTTGTGATCACGACTTAATTATCTCGTGATCTCGACATAAGAAAGTTTATTCTGACTTCCGTTAGCAAACGTCTACGAAAAATCATAGACGAACGCATTGGCTTTTATTTGGAGCAGGAACTGAGTCAAACTGAGATAGTTTTATGCCTTTCAGTGATTGACAATTTCTATATCAGTGTCCGACACTTGAGAAGGAGGCTTTCGGCTCTTCATCGTCGTAGATATAGCGACCCTGAGAGTATCGTCAGTTTCATCACCAGTCAGCTTGAAGGACCGGGACGTCTGCAAGGTTATAGGATGATGCTAGAAAGGGGCCGTTTAAATGGTTTGCGGCCGACCAGAGAAATGCTAAGTCATGATCACGACATAACGACTTTTTGTTATGTGGAGAAAACGAGTTGTTATGTGGAGATCACAAGAAAATGAAGTCGTGATCACGACATAACAAGAGAGAGAAAATATTAGGACTCTTATATTTCCTCTTAGGACTTCCGTAATTAAACAATTGTGCAGTGTATTATTTTTTGTTATATATGGTGCTATTTAGTCAATTATAGTTATGTAAATTTAATAAACCATGCGTCTTGTGTTTAATAATATTAATAAAGGTGATAAGCATAAAAAAAATCACTAAAATATTTTAAGTATTGGTATCGTTATCGATGATACTCTTCTTGAAATACTTGGTATCGGATCAGAAACAAAAATATTGGTATCGCCCATCCCTAAACTAGCGCTTCTCCTTAACCCCACTGGATCATATATGAAAATGAAACCAACTGGAAATAAACGCCGAGTCGTCCATGCTGTTTGACAGCGATATGAACACGGTGATGGAAATGAAGCCAAATGTGCACGCTTATGCGACAATAGCTATGTTTCCATCCAAAAATGCGAATGAACTTTATGCGTAAATCTGGATTGTGGCATAAAAGACGTGTGAATAAAGCAGCGTTTCCATCCAACGAGTCAAAGCGGACAAAATCTTCACTTCCTGATTAACTGGCGCCAAATATCAACAGTGAAAGCGTAATTTGCTGCAGTAGGAGAAGCTGTGTGAATCTTCTCTTCATTTAATAAATGACTCGTGCCTCGGAAGGCAATCCTGACCCGCAGTGAGCGCGCGGTGGCGTTTGAAGGTGTCAGACGCGGAGCACAGACGCTCTTGATTCTGGAGGTCATTAATAATATAATAACACAACTACTGAAACGGTGAGGCGCTTTAGAACGACCAGAACAACATTTCAGATGTTTTGCGATGTGCTCAGCTGCTGGTTTGTCCATTCACACACATTATCATCATCACATGATCTCTTATAACAACATCACATGACCTTTATTTAATGCGCAGACTGGAATTTAAGCAGTAAAAGTGTTTCCATCACAGTTTATGCGCATCTTTTCTTATCCAATAAAAAGCTTATCTACTCAGTTATGCGCATTTTCAAAATGTATTCGCATCACAGCGTTTCCATCAACTGTTTTTTTATGCGCAGATCCAAAATGCAAATAAAAATAGCTGGATGGAAACGTAGCCACAGATGCATTCGTACAATTGATGTTTAGTATTGGTAATACAGAGGCACAACATATTGAAAAACGATCGCCGCTGTGATAACAGTATTTGCAGTGTGTATATTGCAGAGACGTGTACTAAATTTAACATATCTTATATGACAATCACTTATGTGCTACATGCATTGGTTGTTTATCCACGTCTGATCAATCAGATGAGGCCTTTACTATAAGCATTTCACTGCATATCACACTGTGTATGACTCGGTGTGTGTCAAATTTGAGTTTGACCTTTAACCCCGCCTGTCCAGTAGGTGCTGAGCCCAGAGCTGCAGATAAACACTAATGCTGGGAGGCGAAAACCAAAATAGACAATAACCATCAGGATTTCCACTGAGGTTATCAGTCAGTGGTGCTGTTTTCAAGCTTTTAGATTTTAGCTTTTATATATTTTTCAGTTATTTAAATAATAAAACAGCGTTTTTTAAAGTTAGTTACATCGTAAGAAATATCATTATCGCAACACTGCAACAATAACGCCTACTTTCCCAGTATCCTGCGGCCCTGATTGACACTCGTGTGCAGTTCTAACAGGCTTTGAATGCTTGTTGAATGCTTTGAAGTATGTAAGTAATGTGTATTTATAGAACACATTTATCATGTATGGCCACACACCCACAGCGCTTACAATCATGGTCCAGTTGGATGATGCTCCGGCAGCCACAGCACAACAGCACCAGTGCTCACCACACACCAGCTATTGGGGGAGTGGAGAGACAGTGATAGAGCCAGTTCAGTGGATGGGGATGATTGGGAGGCCAGGACACCGGGGTACTGTTTACCAGAAGAGCCATGGGATTATTAATGACCACAGAGAGTCAGGACCTCGGTTTGACGTCTCATCAGAAAGACGGCGTTCACTGACAGTATAGTGTCCCCTTCACAATACTGGGGCATTAGGACTCACACAGACCACAGGTTGAGCGCCCCCTGCTGGCCTCACTAACACCACATCCAACAGCAACCTAGTTTCCCCATGTGGTCTCCCATCCAGAGACTGACGAGGCTCAGCACTGCTCAGCTTCAGGGGGTAACCAGTCTTGGGCTGCAGGGGTGATACTGAATGCAGATCACACACCGGACGAGAAGTATCAAGAACTCAGACGAGCACATTATATTTGGAAATATTATTATGTGATTGACTGTAAAACTCTGCAAACGGCACTCTGTGACGCGGCGGGATGTGAACAGTGTCCTGACTGAGCAAAACGTGCAGGAAAAAATACAAGCTCTACATGATTGAATGAATTCAGCAATCGCGGAAGAGTGAAACACTGGAGGGTCTGAGCTAATACACAGAGGAGCAGTATTTGTGTCACCAGCAGGTTGAAGGCCATCTTGATCTTCCTCAGACAGACGGTGAACTCCTCATCTGACGGCATTCCCTTCACAGCTACAGAAACACAAGACAAGTTTATTCATAACGCACATTTCATACAGTGCTAATTCACAGCGCTTTACATAAGCCAGAGTAAAAATAACAAAGAACAGAAGTGATCAATAACAACACAGACAGAGGAGACGCCACACACTAGCTGTTTCCATCCAACTATTTATGTGTGCATTTTGGACTAAAACGCTTAATGGAAACACCAACATGTGCAGAATGTAGAAAATAACCACAGAGTAGGTTCAGCTTTCTATCTGCTAAGAATAAATGCAGATAAACTCTGCTGTAAACAGCTTCAGTGAGTAGAATCTGCGCCTGCGCTTTATCAGTCTCTGCTTCAGTGATGGTGGTTTTCTCTCAGATGATCTGACGGGTATAAGTGTGTGTGTGAGGGTCTCTGCGTCAGTAATGTGGGTCTGCAGCTCTCCACTGCTGCAGATGTGAGATGTAGTTGTGCTGATTGAAGACGGCCTCAGCCCTCCGTCAGTCCGTCATCACAGTGCTTCAGTATTCTTCTTCTATTATTATTCCCTCCAGAACTGTCTTGAGCATCTGTTTGCTCTCCTATCTCACGCCCCCAGAGACCACCGGGTTCATTGCGTTTGGTCTTGGTCTTCTGAGGCGCAGCTCATTTATTAGAGGAGAACAAACACCACAGTGGAGAATCCCAGCAGTGCAGCAGATACACTCCTCTCAGGGAGATCTGTGCAGGAGCAGCAGGAGCTGAGGAGGTGATGATGGTGGCTAACATACTGTTATACTGCATGAACTTCTTCCTCAGTCTTCTTCTAAGACTAATTTCTATACGCATCTCTTCCTTAACCGTTCAAGCTACAAACACCAAACTCACTCCAGACCTCCAAACTGGTCTGACTCGGGTTGCTTTATCTTTTCCAACTGATTTGACTTACAGTTTTTCCGAAAACTGACCTGGAAAATTCGGAAAAGTCCCATTGACTTAACATTGGGTCAAACTTTGTGACCTCATAACTCTACACCAGACTGTCATACAGATTTATGCTTGGGCTCATTTAACTCAGACTACCAATCTGCCAATCACTGATGACCTTTCAACTTACTAGCCACACACTAGCAACTGTCCCATAGCCTTCCATTGTAAAAAAAAAAAACTGCCCTTGACTTTGCATTGGACATACTAACAACATACCAATCCACACTAAGAACATACTTAGCAACTGTCTAAAAAAACCTTAACAATCGGCAAGCAACACTTTAGCAAACACCTAGCAATCACTCAGAACACATTAGCAACCGCCTACCAACACCTTAGCAATGACTAGGGCCAGTCGGAATCTGCGGACATTTTTTGCTATTTCTGTGGAGCATTTTGTTTAAAATCTGCGGATTTATGCGGAATGATTTTAGGAACATCATAACAAAAAAAACTAGGTATAAAATTAAAAAGTAATACCTTTTTAACTTTTATTTAATGTTTACAATGTGAATCCAATTAGATCAACTTTATTTGGTAAACAAAGCAAGTCTCTCATATAAAATATCTACTAAAAGACAGAAAATAGTACTTTACAAACTGTGTTGTAAATAAATCATATGAATATTTTTATATTAATCAATATTTTTACTGAAATTCAATTGAAAACTGAATAAACATAAATCTACACACATTTACACCAGTAAATTAACAGATTCAATGATACACGCGCAGATTCCGTGTGGGCCTAGCAATGACCTAGAACATACTAGCAACCACCTAGCAGCAACTTAGCAACCACCAGGAACACCCTAGCAACCACTCTGAACACCATATCAACCGCCTAGCAAGTAACATGCCCACTAGAAACATGCTAATATATATGTAGCTCTCTATCTATGACAACTGTTTTATAACTTATAAATATTTAAACTTTGTAACGTCTTCACACGTTCAGACTCGGCTTTCTCAAGCCACCATAAAGTTGGTCTATGAACTTGTCTAGGTCTCTTCTGTTTCTCATTGATGGAAATGCTGCGTTATCTGCTAATCTTTTATACAATATTCCAGTTTTGCGCATAAATCTCATTCATATATTTGTTTGGAAGCACAGCTAGCGGAAACCTCACCTCTCTGCTTTTTCTGCTTCTTCTTCTTCTTGTCCATCTTTGGTGCGACGGCCGTCAGTCTGCCCACGAACGCTTCGATGTCGTTTATGAGGTGATTCAGGATGTCCTGTGATACAGTTTAATTAAATTAATCTTTACTTCTACATCACTTTTCACAATATAAATTGTGTCCTGCAGAGGAATGAGCATCTTCATTTCACATCCACGCTTGAATGCGTGAATCAAGGTTACTTCAGTCAACAATAACGAACACTAACAGTAAAATCGTTGGTCAGACAGCATTGACATTAACTGAAGCTAGCACCAGTCGTTGAGAAACTAATTAGGATAATCACTCACCACGTTCCTCTCACGCTCCGTATACGGCTTCTGAGGGGGCGGCGCCTGTCTGATGGGCGGTTCTTCTGTATGAGGGGGTGCGTTCTGCTTGTTGGGTGGAGGTTTTGTTTGAGGGGGCGGGGCCAGCACTTTAGTATGGGTGGAGTTGTTTCTGGAAGTGGGCGGAGTCGCGGCTGGACTGTCATCTGGACACAACAACAGGCAAACCATTTAAACACAATTGTTGTCTGATCATCTTTGAGATGTTTCTACAGCTTCATTTGACTGTGTTTGGTTAGGACTTGAACAGGACTTGATCAGGAAAGCCACACACCTGTCTATATAAGACGTTACAGCTCACAATGCAAATCAGAGCAGATGAGAATCATGAGGTCAAGGGAACTGCCTGAGGAACTCAGAGACACAATTGTGGCACAGATCTGGCCAACATTCTGCTGCACTGAAGCTTCCTAAGAGCACAGTGGCCTCCATAATCCTTAAATGGAAGATGTTAGGGACGACAAGAACCCTTTCTAGAGCTGGCCGTCTGGCCAAATTGAGCTATCGGGGGAGAAGAGCCTTGGTGATAGAGGTAAAGAAGATCCCAAATATCACTGTGGTTGAGCTCCAGAGATGCAGTCGAGAGATTGGAGAAAGTCGTAGGAATTCAACGATCACTGCAGTCGGGGCTTTATGGCAGAGTGGCCTGACACACGAAAGCCTACATGGAGTTTGCTCAAAGAAAACACCTGAAGTACTCCAAGATGGTGTGATGAGTTTCTAGTCTGATGAGACCGAGACAGAACTTTTTGGCCTTAATTCTAAGCTGTATGTGTGGAGAACACCAGGCACGGCTCATCACCTGTTCAATACAGTCCCAACAGGGAAGCATGATGGTTGCAGCATCATGCTGTGGGGGTGTTTTTCAGCTGCAGGGACGGGGCGACTGGTTGCAGTCGAGGGAAAGATGACTGAAGTATATCAGCGGACATCTGTTGCTAACAGATGTTGATGATGAAAAATGTTAAGAATATTAGCTGATATCGGTTAATAACAGATGTTAATGCAAAGAATATTAGCTGATATCGGTTGATAACAGATTTTGATAATTAAAAATGCAATGAACACTAGCTGATATCGGTTTATAACAGATGTCGATCATTAAAAATGCCATGTATATTGGCTGACATCAGTTGATAACAGATGATGTTCATAAAAATTGTCAAGTATATTGCTGACACTGGTTCATAACAGATGTCGATATTTAAAAATGCCAAAAATATTAGTTTATATCGATTGATAACAGATGCCAATACTAAAAAAAACCTGCCAAGAATATCGGCCGATATCGGTTGATAATAGATGCTGATATTTAAAAATGCAAAGTATATCAGCTGATATCGGATGATGACAGATGGTGATAACCACAAATGCCTGACATCAGTTGATAACAGACGGCTAAATATCAGTCATCTACTGATTTTGAGCTCACCCTGAGAGTTTCGCTCTGGAACATGAAGACGTTGATGTTGCGGCTGCCTCTCTCCTGCACAGAGACGGTCAACAGCGAGTCGTAAACGCTCTCATCCAGAACGGCCTTCAGCTCGAGAACGCTGCTTAGCGGCCACGACTCCAGCACCTCCTGAAACAGAAACATCAGCACCATGAGCTCCTGTCTCTCATGATACAGCGGAGAAACTGAGCGGAGACAGACCCTGGTCTCGATGTCGGTGAGTCGCAACGCAGCGTCCTGCACCTCCAGAATGACATCCTGACCCCAGACCCGACCCGTGGCGTCCAGATACTTCAGCCGCTCCAGACAGTCGTCCACATCGCAGAGCTGCTGACCGTCCAGCTCACAGGTGAACAGATGCTGAGGAGAAAACAAAGAGAAGCCGCGTTTTCATTACACGTTAAAATCGCGCAAATTTACCAACTAAAAATACAGTGGGAATGCAGTTGCAATGACAATAAAACATGAGCATACGCAGGGGCGCCGCTAGCAATTTTGGGCCCCATGAAAAAATATGAGGATGGGCCCCCTACTACCAAGCTAGCTATCCAAACTCTGTCTGCAATGTCGTTATACTGACCTGTGCATTTTTTTATTGATTTTGTCCACTACTTATCAGTATTTAGTAAGAGAACGGCCATGACTGGAGCCAGCAGATGATTTATTGTTCAAATGTAAATGTAGTACAAAAAAAGGAACAGTAATCAGATATTCACTTAAAATTTTACATTTCTAAACACACAAAACACCAATGTGTGACTATTTAAATAACTGTACTGCAATGGTGTCTCATACAATGTGCAATACACTTTGATTGAGGATTTTGCAAGCAAGAAGGCCAGGCGTTTGGCACTTGGAATTTAAGTTACTGTCAGGATAATCAACAGACTGTTTCAAATGTATTTATGTGTTTATTTGGTTTGCAGTGTGCTGGATTTTGCACTGTTCATAAAAATGTTTAATTTTCTTTTATTATTTGCCAGCAAGAAGGCCAGGGTTTTGCCATTTAAGTAATGGTCAGTTTAAACAAAAGAACATTTCTTATTTATGGATCTCATTGTAGTATAATTTTGTGTCTTATTGATTTAGTGTATAGTGTGTCATTTGGGATGCAGCTAATGAAATAAATGACCAAAATACCAAATAATAGCCTACCTGGCATGAGTGTAAACGCATTCACCATGGGGAGGCGCTATAATCACTCTCACAGGAGTATACTGCTCTCACAATCCAAAATAAATAAAGTTCTCCAACATGTGCACCTGATAGCTCCGCCCCTTCTGTTACGTGCTCAAAGCTGCGGTCGTTGAGTGCGTGAAGTGTCCGTCATTACACAATTCTGTTTACCGGCTGAATGAGTGCATTATCCGGGTAAATAAAGTGCATTATTGTTAGAGTTTTCAGTGTGAGCGCACTACTTACACTATTTATACTAAAAAAATGTCGTAGAATAGTGCATACGTATGTGATTTGGGACGCAGCTGATGTTAACCTCGAGGTCATCGCTGCTTTGACAGTTTACCTGACGATCGCACTCAACTCTCTTCCCGCTACTGACGGACTGAACCATACAGCGAAAGGAGGGGGGTGCAATTTGACAGTGATAGTTGTGACAGACACGAGGGGCAGATATAAGCCGTATTTTTAGTTTTTATTTCTAATAAATTGTTTTACTTGTAATTTAGAGATACATTCATAATTTATATTACATTATAGTACTGTTATTAATTATAAAGCAGATCTCTGTGGGCCCCTAGAGTGCATGGACCCTTAGAATCGTCCTAACTTTCCCCCCCTTAGCGGCGCCCCTGAGCATACGTCTGCATAGGTACAAGAAAATAGCAAGCATTATAGGTAGATCTAATATTTGTTATCGTGTTTTTTGGAATGAGTTATCTAAAGATGATGAGATTTAGTAGCATGACATTGTTGAATGATTGCACAACACCTTTTAATCAACACGTAGGACATATCGCTAACGTTAAGCAAATTTGTAAGGGAAATGCAGCTAGAGAGCCAGTGGTCATGTGTCTGAGACTGATGAGGATCTGTACCTCCACACGGTGCTGGAACTGATGCATCTGTCTGTTCACAGACTCTGCATATTCCTTTCTCTGATCTACAGGAAACACACAAACACAATATCACTGAACACACATTATTATACATATACTGGTCAGAAACATTCAAGACAATCACACAACTACAAACAGATAATAATAGAAGGGTTAACATAGGCACAGTTTGCTCATGATGTAAACCTCAAATTAATAGAGATATGGCTCGGGCATCTGTTTCGGATGCCTCCTGGACATCTACCATAGGGAGGTGTTCCAGGCATGTCCCACCGGGAGGAGGCCTCGGGGAAGACCCAGGAGAGACAATGGAGGGACTATGTCTCTCGGCTGGCCTGGGAACAACTCAGGATACCTCCGAAGGAGCTGGAGGAAGTGTCTGGGGAGAGGGAAGTCTGGGGTTCTCTCCTAAGACTGCTGCCCCCGCGACCCGGCTCCGGAAAAGTGGTAGAAAATGAAGGAAGGAACAAAAATATGAAAGAATAAGAGAACAAATGAAGGGAGGAAAGAAGGAAGGACTGAACAAACGAAGGAAGGAACGAATGAATGAACAAAAGGACCTAATGTAGGAAGGAAGAAAAATATGAACGAAAGAATGAACGAAGGAAGGAGGGAACAAACGAATAAACGAAGGAAGGAGGGAACAAACAAATAGTTGAAGGAAGGTTGGAAGGAACGAATGAAAATAGGAAGATTCCTAAATACAGCACATGTTGTTTGTGCAGGGATGTGTAAACGTAACATTCTGTAAACTCATCAGCCCTTCTACAGTGTAATACTCACTGCTCACTACTCTTGAGTACTTCTAAAAGGTCTACTGTTTACTACAGATGCTTTTACTCTACTCGCACTACATTTTTGGGCAAGTAATGGTACTCGAGTTTAATTTTTCAGTATTTTCCACCACTGCATAATACAAATAATTGAATGTTTATATGCTAATGTTAATATGCATGTTAAATCTATAGAAAACGTAAAAACGTATATAATTTGTATATATGTTTAATGTTAAATTAAAGAATACGATGGACACAAACTCAATAATAAAACACCATCAAATCTTCAATCTGACTGCGTTTCATTTCCTTTTAGTTTCTATTAAATAACTACAACTAAGCCGGTTATCCAAACAAAAGGAGAGGTCATGTGCTATAAATAGTTTCGAGTTATATAAAGGTTGAGTCACTGACTGTATGTGATAAAATGTTAATGATCAGCTCGGTGACGTCACATGATCAATACTCACGGTAAATGGATTTAGCGCTGGGTCTGGATAAATCCAACACATCTGAAGACGACTCATCCGCTCCCGTTACACTACAGAACACAAACACACACACACACACGTCTGAGAAATGAATCATAAGAGTTGTTTACCTCAAATGACTCAGATTCAAATCTCACCTGGAGCGGAGTGATTCAGTGTAACCGCCGGACCAGCCGAACGGACTCGAATCCCGCAGCATCACTTCAGCGCCTCAAAACTCTCCTTAAAGAAGAAAAAACATTTGATTTTGGCTTGAGAAAACCTGGTTTGTATGTTTGAGAAGCTTTAAGACAAAGTCGTTACAGTGTGAAGTCATTTGATGCAAGTTCATACAGAAAAAGGAATAGATAAGACAGTTGTTAGCATACGTAACTTAGCATTGATAGCATGTTTTAGCAAGCTGCAAATAATTTAATATGTCGGTAGTTTTGAAGCTCATAGTACGTTTTGATAAAGCTGCTAACATGTTTAACATGCTGTTAGCATGTTTTAGCATATTGCTAATCTATTTTAGAATTTACTAGCATTGTCTTCAGGTCATGAAGATGTTTTAACATTTAATATGTTGCTAGCATGTTTAATATAGATAATAATTTGACTTTTTTATTGAACAAAGACAACACATTCAGTAATTTAACAAGTAATTTAACAGAAATACATTACAGAGCGTACAAGCTTGGATAACTTGAGTGGTTTTGTGTTTCTTTGAGGGCAACATAATTCAATATAATACATTATTTCATTTTTAAATGCTATAAAACATGTTTTTTTCCCCTGTAAATTTACATTAACCTAATATACACTCATCGGCCACTTTATTAGGTACACCTGTCCAACTGCTCGTTAACCCAAATGTCTAATCAGCCAATCACATAGCAGCAGCTCACTGCATTTAGGCATGTAGACATGGTGAAGAGGATCTGCTGCAGTTCACAGCGAGCATCAGAATGGGGAAGAAAGGGGATTTAAGTGACTCTGAACGTGGCATGGTTGTTGCTGCCAGACGGGCTGGTCTGAGTATTTCAGAAACTGCTGAGCTACTGGGATTTTCACGCACAACCATCTCTAGGGTTTACAGAGAATGGTCTGAACAAGAGGAAATCTCCAGCTGTGGGCAGTTCTGTGGGCGCAGATGCCTTGTTGATGCCAGAGGTCAGAGGAGAATGGCCAGACTGGTTCCAGCTGATAGAAAGGCAAC
>CAIGQQ010034617.1:638184-656730 GCA_903798035.1 Danio albolineatus
ACACCACTCAAACCAACAAACTACAACGCACAGACTATCACACACACCACTCAAACCAACAAACTACAGAATAGAAACTACACATCACTCACATTGACAAACTACAACACACAAAACTACAACACACGTCATTCGCACGGACAAACTTAAACACACTAAAAAACTACACACAACTCAAACCAACAAACTACAGCATAGATACTACAACACACTCACATTGACAAACTGTTACACACACACACACACACAAACTACAACACATGCCACTTACAATGACACACACCCCGAGATTCTACAACACAAACATCACTCGCAATGACAAACTATTACACACACACTGACAAACTACACACAACTCAAACCAACATTGACGAACTGCTACACACACAAACTACAACACATATCACTTACAATGACACACACGCTGAGATTCCACAACACAAACTACAACACACACGTCACTTGCACTGACAAACTATTACACACACACACAGACAAACTACACACAACTCAAACCAACTACAACATACACATACTAGAACACTTCCCACACACAAACAACAACACATACCACTTACAATGGCACACACCCCGAGATTCTACACCACAAACTACAACGCACAACACACACGTCACTTGCACTGACAAAATATTACACACACACTGACAAACTACACACAACTCAAACCAACAAACTACAACACACACGTCACTCATACTGATCCCAAGGCATTCCCAGGCCAGCCGAGAGACATAGTCCCTCCAGCGTTTCCTGGGTCTTCCCCAAGGCCTCCTCCAGGTGGGACATACCTGGAACACCTACCTAGGTAGGCGTCCAGGAGACATCTGAAACAGATGCAGAGCCACCTCAGCTGACTTCTCTTGATGTGGAGGAGCAGCGGCTCTACTCCAAGCTCCTCCCGGGTGTCAGAGCTCCTCACCCGGTCTATAAGGGTGCGCCCTGCCACCCTGAGAAGGAAACTCATTTCAGCCACATGTATCCAAGATGTTTTCCTTGTATAAAGCTCATGACCATAGTTGAGAGTAGGAACGTACATTAACTGGTAAATCGAGAGCTTTGCCTTTCGGCTCAGCTCCTTCTTTACCACAACAGAGCGATACATCGACTGCATTACTGCTGCACCAATCCACCAGTCAATGTCACGCTCCAACCTTCCCTCACTAGTGAACAAAACCCCAAGATACTTGAACTCCCCCACCTAGGGTAAAGACTTTCCTCCAACCTGGAGATGGCAAGCCACCTTTTTTTTTTTTGTTTACATTCAGGAATTCTGAGTAATGTGTTATTGTGACGTTTATTTCCCTCAGAAATGGACTATATTTAAAGCGTCTTGAACCTGAACCCAACAGGAATCTGCTGAGAGCCAATCTATACTGAACACCGTCACATCTGGAGGATCTGAACAGAGCAGGAGAGTTCAACAACATCAAGCCTTTAATAATTGAGCTGAAAAAGTCAAACGTTAGACAGGGAGTTTGAGCAGAGCTGAGTCAACATCTGAGTTTATATTAACAATATCAGATGATCATCATACTTATCCATTAAACACACACACACAAAGACACAACAATGCATACACAGACACACAAGCATGGACACACAGACGCACACAAAAAAGCATACACAAAACACACACACAGCAAACAGTACATTAACTTTTTCCCTCGTTTATTTTCATTAAAGAGCACCTATTATCCATTAAAAAGGGGTCATATTTTGGTTTTGGGGGTCTCCAACAACAGGCTGATCTGCATGCAAGGTCAAAAACACTTTGTCTAATAATCTGCATTTATTTTTACCTAATTATCCTAGCACAATGCTAATCTGCGCTGATTGGTCGACAGCGTTCAGCGAGATAGAGAGAAATGCCCACCACGGCTTATAAACAATATTAAAGTAGTCAGAGTGCATAGTGTATGCGTGAGCATAGCCGGCCCTATTAGCGAACTAAGTGGCTGCTTAGGGCCCCCCACAACCCACCCTGGCCTTTGCTTCATTGCCTTCCCCATTTATATTCCTGATATATTTAGCAAATTGGACTGCGAAAATGAAACGAAATAAACTCTATTCTTCAGGCGTAGAGAAAAAAACAAGAGAAAAATGACGACGAGAAGAGACGAGCACAACGTTATTACTTATTAATTTGTATTTATAAATCCATCTAGAACCAAGCACATCAAACAAATAATGGCGTAACATTGTCTGCCATAAATACTCAAATACACACTACCTGACAGAAGTCTTGTGGTGGATTCCAGTTGTAAGCAGCAAATAATAGCTTGACCTCCGGTTGATCACTTGGAAAAGTGTCAGAAGGTGGGTGTTTCCCATGAATCATCACCAATACTGCAGAAGACCAACTGGAACCAGCATGGACCAAAATTCTCACTGAAACCAGTCAAGTTTGGTGAAGGAGACATCATGGTTTGGGGTTACACTCAATATGGGGGCATGAGGAGATCTGCAGTGTCTGCAACATCAACAGCCTGAGGTATCAAGACATCTGTGCTGCCCATTACATTACAAACCACAGGAGAGGGCAGATTCTCCAGCAGGATAGCGCTCCTTCTCATACTTCAGCCTCCACATCAAAGCTCCTGAAAGCAGAGAAGCTCAAGCTGCTTCAGGATTGGCCAGCCCAGTCACCAGACATGAACATTATTGAGCAGATGAAGGAGGAGGCGTTGAAGATGAACCCAAAGACTCTTGATGAACTCTGGGAGTCTTCACGCTTTCTCTGCCGTTCCAGATGACTTTATTAATGCGTTATTGGAGTCACTGCAGAGATGTGTGGATGCAGTCCTCCTCCAAGCTCATGGGAGTCACCCACAATATTCATCCTGTCTCAACTGCAGCAGGACTCTATATTCTGGACATTATTGAAGGTTCAGTGACGAGACTTTAGTCTAAGCAGAGTCAGACCGCACTGTCCTCATTACATCAGTCAACATCAACACATGATCATATTTACTGTGGTGAAATCAGTGTAATCTAGAGGCCTTCGCCTTTCATATGAGCCTCTGCTGAGGCCAGATCATCAACTAGACATCACATTATTGTTACTAAAACTTGGATTTTTGTTAGGTAGTGTACAGACACAAATATGTACACAAAAATGCGTACACAAACAAACATACACACACAAAACAGACACACCTGCAAACCAACTCAAATAAACAGACACATACTCAGACACTAACGAATACACAAACACAAATGTGCACCCAAAACACACATTTAAACAGATAAACAAAAGCACACATACTTGTTTCCTCGTTTATTTTTATTAAGCAGACTCTTATACAAGACGTTCCCTCGGTTACTTAAAATCTGCTCAATAAAAATAAATACAAAATAAATTAAAGCACCACAAACACTTTTGTTCGGTTTTACTTTTTTTATTATTATTTGTATTTTTATAAATGCATTCTCTACAGCACAAATCTACACACCAGCACATCAAACACAACAACACGCTATAAAATAAGACAACACAAACGAACGACGTGATCTTCATAGCGGAGGCAGGAGAATAAACAAAAGCGGCGGATGATAATAATGGAATAACATACGTCTGCGGTAAAAACACAAAAGCGTGTATAAAAGTAACAACACACACACACAAATGTACACACAAACGCATGAAACACAAATAGACACACATACGCGCAAACGTACACACACACAGCTATACATACAAACACACAGACACACAAACACAACTATACATACAAACACAGACACACACAACCATACAAACAAACAGACAGACACAACCATACATACAAACAAACAGACAAACATATACACACACACAACCATACAAGCAAACACACAAACATAATACACACACACAACCACACATACAAACACACAGACACACAACCATACATACACACACACACACACAACTATACACACAAACATGCATGCACGCACACACACACAGACACACATACAAACACACAGACACACAAACATACATACACACACACACACAACTGTACATACAAACACACAGACAAACATGCATGCACACACACAACCATACATAAAAACAGACACACAAACATGCAATGATACACAAACATACACACAGACACAAACATACATGCACAAACAAACATACACAAAACACACATAAAAACACTCATACATACACACAGAAACAGACACGCACACACACACACACAACCACTGACAAACAAACATTCATGCACAAACATACACACAAATGCATACACACTCAAACATACATACACACAGAAACAGACACACACACGCAAACCTACACACAAACACACACTCAAACATACATACACACAGAAACGCACACACACGCAAACATACAAACAAAAACACTCAAACATACATACACACAGAAACAGACACACACGCAAACATACACACAAACAAACACACATAAACCCACACTCTACTAAACACACACACAAAGACCCAGAAGCGTGTATAAAAGCGTGTGTGTGATGAGCGTTACTGCGTGTGCAGGGCAGAGGAGAGCTGCAGGGCGGCCCCGGGCGGCAGGGGCCAGTTCTCGGGCCCCTGGTGCGTCTGCAGGAGCCGGTAGAGCTGCTTCAGGTGCGTCACGATGTTGTCTTTAATATCCGGGATGGAGATCTGCAGACGCACACTGCCGCTGTCGAAGGAACGCGTGCAATCGCCGGAAAACATCTCGCTGATCATACGAGCCACTACTGGAACCACCTGAACACACACACACACGTTTAATCAAGACATTATAATCTGAACGGCATCTGCGCTTATGTTAGTCTGTTTTTTATTATGCCCGAGGTTTCCATAATCCTGGACCAGGTCGTATCCTGAGCAGCTGCTGTGTTGGTCATGGAGGAGTGGAGAGCATGAGACGATCCCTGTAAGACCCCACTGACAGACGAGTCCTCGCATGTGCATAATGCATGTGAAGCTGCTTTAACACAATCTACATAGTAAAAGCGCTATACAAATAAAGATGAATTGAATAAGTGTCAATCATCAAGACTTCATCAAAATCATGTGTTCATTTTTAAGCTGTAAATGCGTCTCTGCTATCTCTATCGTGTGTGTGTGTGTGTGTGTGTAAGTGTGAGCTGAGAACAGCACACAGATGATGTTCTCCAGCTCTCTGAAACTGACCCTTTCAGGATTCCATCCCAATTGTGGCGTTTTGATGACTGTAGCTTTAAATGCAAATGAGATTGGGCTCTTTTCTGTACGTCACCAATTTCGTCATTAAGTGCAGCTTTACTGTTGACATAACAGCTCAAAATGGTCGTTTAAAACAACCAAATTATGATCGCTCTGAGCGGCATCATGGAAAATAAACCTTGAAGCACCGATCATTGAGCGCCATGTTTAGTTTATGACTAAATGATGACTATCTGATATTGACCTTATTCCGCTCCGCCCACTTTTACTACTTCGCTCTAATGCATTTTGTCATCCAACTTCCAGTACGCTGACACAGTACATGAGATGACTGATTCGGAAAGTCATTACAGTGTATAGTGAGCTGTAATTTTAGAAAGATGGCATATAATGCTCGTTCAGTAAATGTTTTGAGCTGGGAGTACGGTGAAACCTCTCTGCAACCATCAGATGGTCTCATATTGCCCCATCCATCGTTACCGATAATGTGTGTAGACGATATGAGCCAGAGGAAACTTACGGGGATAATTACTTTGTCTTGTCACGAGGAGTAGATGGAGCGTTTATGAAGACTTGTAAAAGTGCCGAGGCCTACCGATATCTACATAGTGGGAAAGTTGGTGGTGTTCTACTACACAGTGAGGGGGATTTCGTCTTATTAGGAGCAAATGTGCACCCCAGCCAGTCCAGCAGTCCATGCCGCTCAGCGTGGGGGCTACTTAGTAAGCAGGGATCAGTGGAGACTACAGGATGTTCGTGCATCGCTGGTTTAGGAAGGTCCTGTAGCCACGCAGCCTTTATATTATAAAGTAAATATAAGGCAAGTAAATATTTCAATAAATAAACAGTAATATCTTGTCTGTGTTAACTTAAGTAAGCCATAAATGTAAACAGCATGCTGATGTATTTGTGTAATAATACACAGCTGCTGACCCCTCACATCAGCAGACTGAGTATCTGGTCAGATCTCTTCATTAGTGAGGTGTTGAGCTTATTCTTCAATGCTGAAATTATAAATGGCAGAAAACGGTCAAACTACTCGCTCTACAAGTGTTTGCATGACTACACAGATAAAGCGGAATAATATAATCAGAAAACATCAGTTTGCACCATCAAGCAGCAGAACGAGCTGTTTTTAACGTCTAAAAATGAATGGAAGTAAATGAAAAGCGGAAGTCTACAGACAAAAAGACTCATATGGCTGTGCCCGCTCATACGCCGAGAATAAGGTCAAAACCATCAGTTTTGGTTCGTTCTAAACATTCCATGGCAAGCAGCATTGTGACAATTTTAATCCCTAACAAGCCAGTCGATCTACAGGGATGAAGCACGCATCATACAAGTTCAAGAGTTCACCCTCAGCTGATGATTGATTATAAAGCTGGTTTGGCATGCTGTCCCGGGAGAGAGCCCTGAGCTCATAGGATCCTCGAGCCTGGGGCTCCCTCCTGTCTGCAGGGCGAGAGTGGAGTTTGAGCTCAGGTAGATCTGGAGAACTCCCCTTCTGTAGTAGCTGATGAACAGATAGTGATTGCTCTTCAGAGATAACTACTTACTAGGAGCATGTCTATGGTGCTGATGTGGATTAGTCAGTTAACTTAAGCTGCATGTTTTTGGACGGTGGGAGGAAACCGCGGAACCCGGGGAAAACCCACGTGAGCACGGAGAGAACATGTAAACTCCACACAGAAATGTCCTCTGGCTTCGTAAGGACTAGAACCAGTGACGTTCTTGCTGTGAGGCAACAGTGCTAACCACTGGGCCACCATGCCACCCATCTAGGAAGGAGGAGTAGGGGTGGAAGGGGGGATTCTTCAAGACGAAGATAGCTGTGATACGTAACCAAGGGTATTTATAGAAGCTTAGGAATCATCTGATTGGTGCATTGTGAATTGGATAATGCAGGTCCAGCTGCTAGCAATCATAAGCACCTGATCCTCTCCAAATTAGTTTAGAAATAAACTTCACAAAAACAGCTGAAGTAACGGGCATCACCAGCGTTCAATATGAATTAAATGTCCGAGCTTTGATATAAATCAGCAATGACTTAGGGTGCTTTCACACTTGGTTCAATTGCCTGGACCGTACCCAAGTTCGATTGTTCCCCCCCCCTTGCCACCTTCTCAGTTGGTTTGTGTTCACACTGTTATTTTTCCTCCTGAACCCCCGGTACGCTCGCGTCATCAAGCCGCTGTTTTGTGTACGGCTGTTGCCAGGTGACGGACATGAAAGCAAAGCGCCTAAATGAAAAGACGTCCGCACTCCGCAGTCGCTTCGCTTTTACTGAACCTTTTGGTTTTGGACATTCAGAAAGCGGCTCGCGTCTATCTGCCGCAAACATATTACACACGTTCAGAACATCACGCGATGTCTGCAGAAGCTGTTTTTGGAGGAGACAAGCAGACACTATCACTGTGTTTACTCTGGCTCAGTCCCGCTTGTCAGCAAGGTACAGTATGTGATACTCAGACACACACACACACACACAAACACACGAATGAACGTTATAAAAACTATAGCTTGCTGTACTGTTGGCGGTTCGCTTCCAGCTTTTGGTGCGATTGCATTCATACTACAAGTGAACTGTACCGTACCCCAGACCACCTCTTTCAGGCGGACTCGGGTACGGTTCACGGGTGCGCACCCGAGTTCAGAAGACGTGTTCACACTAGCTAAACGTACCGTACTATGATGTCAAACGAACCCGGGTGCGGACAAAAAGTCCTAGTGTGAAAGCACCCTTAGAGGAGAGGGGCACAACGGGGGCCAGTGCCCCTGTGGCCCCACCCCTAGATCCGCCTCTGCATTTTCAGCTTTTGACTGAAAGGAAAAACAAGGCTGTGTCCTAAATCACATACTTACCTACTATACAGTACATTAAAAAACAGATGGAAAGCACTTTGCGTACCCAGAAAAGCGCTATAGAGTTGTAAGGAATTATCATCATCATCATCATCATCATTATTATTATTATTATTACTCCATGTGAGCTGAGTAATATGTCCCAGTTCATAGCATGGTAAAAACAGTATGTGAGAGGAACCAGGATGACCTATTACTACCAGCAATATTATGAAGTTATCCCATAATGCACCTTGAGAGAATTCATGAGTGGAAGTGAATTGCCAAAACTGATGCACATAGGTCACGTGCTTATGATAAAATGGTGGAAGTAATACATTCATACTCACATTCATAGTTCGTTAGTCCCGAAGGCAGATTGGGTGCAGCATACCACTTATAACATAATACAGATCTACCCTAAACTTCACAGCTGAGGGGACGGATGAAGATTTGAACTGATTTGTTTCACTAATAGTAGTTCTGCACTGAATACCAGAAGGGAGGATGTAAAACTGGTGGTGTATGATGGTATACATCACACTATATTAAAGCCACTTTTCTAATGGTCGTGTAGTAAATTCAGATTCAAATGCAGAACGTACTCGAGTAGTAGGTGATTTCTGTCTCGGTGACCCATAATGCATTGTGTTTGTGTGTTCTGACCTGCACCATGATGAGTTTGCGCTCTCGGGGTCGACCGTCGGGCCACTCCTCTCCGAAACACAGGTGAATATCATAGAGAGGAGCTTCAGAAGACTGACCGCGCTGATGAGTGATCACCCCTGCACACACACACACACACAACAGCACGTATTAGAATAAACACACACAGTAGCACAATATAAACACACAACAGAATAAACATACTCAACAGCAGAATAAAATAAAAACTGGTTTCCTCCAGATGCTCCAGTTTCCCCCACAGTCCAAACACATGCGCTATAGGGGAACTGGGTAAGCTAAATTGTCCGTAGTGTATATGTGTGCTAATGAGAGTGTGTGGATGTTTCCCAGAGATGGGTTGCAGCTGAAAGGGCATCCACTGCGTTAAAACATATGCTGGATAAGTTGGCGGTTCATTCAGCTGTGGCGACTCCAGATTGACTAAGCCTCATGCTGCATTCACACCAGACATGGTAGATGCGTCAAGCGTGAGTGATTTACATGTTAAGTCAATGCAAAGGCACCGAATAGGCATCCTGCAGCACGTTTCGCATGATTTGCGCGATACGCACGAATGGCATGGCGCAAATGGATTGTTTGGTGCGTTTGATGCGCTTAACGTAAATGCGCTTTAAATCGCGTAAATTACTCTAGTTTGAAAAATCTGAACTTCAGTGGACATTCGTGCCGCGTTAACCAATCAGGAGCTTGCTCTTGTAGGGGTGTGATTATGAAGTTGCGCCTGTTGTTGATGCCCCGGGGGAAAATCCTCCTGCCGAAACCGGCAACAGTTCAAACTACGAAAGAATCTAGTGGACTTTTCAGCCTTCATAAAGCACATAAACAGTTATTTTCTCTGTAAAATCTGTTAGTCATTTAGCAATAAAACCGAGCAGACAGAAGCCCAGCCCATCAAGCGAATCCGTGTCTGTTCTCAAGTGAATTTGACATGCGAATAAAGAGGATTTGTATGCGTAAATGAACCAAGTAAACTCAAATGTTCACGTGTCTATTTACGAGCGAATATCGTGATTTCTCTGCGCTTGCCACGTCTGGCATAAGAAAATAATGAATGAATATCCTTTATATAAATATTTGTGTTATTGGCCACACAATTTAAGTTTCTTTTTTTTTGCTTTATCAGTTTAGCTTTAACATGTTTATCAGTTTAATAGTCACCTGAATAATGTTAAATAGGTTTATAATTGTACCTTAATGTCGGGACAGATCCACACACAGCCACTAGATGGCGCCACTAACTTGGTTCGCTCCCTTGTGTCCAAAGAATATAATTTTCTCTGTAATTTAATGACTCTTTATTTGATAAATAAACTACTAGTCAGTCGACAATTCCAACTGTAAAAATATCAAGTCTAGTTAAATTGAGCAGCTTAATATGCTTTAACATTCCACCCTGAAAAATAGATCATGCATGCTAAAGAGTTTCACTTTCACTTTCCTCCAGCGTAGTCCCTGTTTTTAATAGGTTTAATTAATTATATAATATATATTTTTAAATGTGGCGCCACGGTGGCCTAGTGGTTAGCACGTTCGCCTCACAGCAAGAAGGTCGCTGGTTCGATCCCCGATTGGGTCAGTTGGCATTTCTGTGTGGAGTTTGCATGTTCTCCCCGTGGTTGCGTGGGTTTTCTCCGGGTGCTCCGGTTTCCCCCACAGTCCAAAGACATGCGGTACAGGTGAATTGGGTAAGCTAAATTGTCCGTAGTGTATGTGTGTGAATGAGAATGTATGGATGTGTTTCCCAGAGATGGGTTGTGGCTGGAAGGGCATCCGCTGCGTAAAACAAATGCTGGATAAGTTGGCGGTTCATTCCGCTGTGGCGACCCCGGATTAATAAATAGACTAAGCCGAAAAGAAAATGAATGAATGAATGAATATTTTTAAATGTGTATTATCCTCTAAACAATTTCATGCCAATTTCAGGTATTCATGTGCCCGGCTGTAGCACTGAATAAACGAAGACATCAGGACAGATGACTCGCAGAGAATAATAACAGAAGTGCGTCCAGGCTTTATTTATAATGAACATAAAGCGCACGTGCTCGTGACATGCAAACGCGAGCATGGAGAAAGTGCACAGCAACGCATGCATGCAAAACCATTGTCAGCCGTATCGTCATACGCACACATTAAAAGATGACACAGTATCATTACACCAGAATGACGTCCGGAATGAAGCAGTTAATGCTGCTCCTTGTGCACAATGATGAGCAATGAATCAATCAGGTCTTCTGCTTTGATAACGATTAACCTCACTGAGACATGTAACCAGCAGCTCTTGTGATCTTACTAGCCCGATGGATTTTTTTGTAGTCCCCAAAGTTCGTTCGCTGTAGGCTTTGCTAAGCTAACTCTGTAATAGCCAATGTCTCGCTTTGCATTAAACTTTGAGCGTCTTACATTCAGAGATGCTGTTTATGTTCACGCAGCTACACTACACACCAACTACAGTTTAACATGTGACCACCGCTTTAATATAATTTCAGAACTACACAACTGAATATTTAATTGCAATTATTATGATTTATTATTATTATTATTTTTAAAGTTTTTAAACTATTTTAAACAAAAGATTTTAAAGCATTTGCAGTTTTATTTCCTTTTTAAATTGAGATTTAATTAATTTATTATTTCAATCAGCCCAGGTCAAATCAGACTGGTAAAAGTAAAAGTGTTTCAGCAACTGAACACGTGTCCCCTGATCCACATTCTCCTTACGCCTCCTACATATATCCCGCCTCCTCATATCTGAACACACTGCTGAATAATGCCAGTCTCTCACCGCTGAGGAAGGACTCGAGGCAGAAGAGCTTGACCTTGTGCTGGCGCTCGATCAGGTTGGGAGCGTTTGGGTTGGGGGCGCAGGGACCCGACCAGTACACCTTACACTGGCAGAGGCGCACGGCGTAGATGTCGTGTCCGCTGACCTCCAGGATGAGCCCGCGGTCCATCACGTCCAGCAGCCGGCTGGTGAACACGCGCTGCTTATCGTTAGCGATGTGCTCTGTGGGCGGGAAGCGCACCTGCTCCAGGCTTACAGGGCCGAACAGCTCCTCCTGGTTCACTATGGGGCCCAGGTCCCCGTAAAACAGGCGACAGCCCTGCGGGTTACTGACCGTCACTGGGGGACACACCTCTTTACCGCGGTAGTAGAACTGCACCTCCAGATCAGTCACTGCGGGCACACACACACACACACACACAGATATATGAACACAAAGAGACGCACACATACATAGAGGAAGACACACACAAAATGAAATAAATCAACATGTCGCTTTAGCACACTTCAGCACATGGCTAACATGTTTTGCTAACATAAACAAACATGGTGTTAACATTAACTAGCAAGTTGTCAACACTTTTCCAAGATGTTTGCTAGCATGTTTTGACGTTATGATTAAATCAATTAGCATGTTTTGCTAACATGTTTAAGATGATATTAGTTTTTACATTTATAGCATGAACTGGCATGTTTCAGGCTAAAGGTAGCATGTTTTTATGTCGTGATTGCATGAATTAGCATGTTTTTCTAACATGTTTTAAGATGCTGCTAGTTTAACATGTTTATAGCATGAAATAACATTAACACATTTCTAGCATTATTCGACAGCTAGAATGATTTAATACTATGTTAGCATGAGTTATCTTGCTAATGTTTAACTTGTTAGTGTGAATTAGTATGATGCTAACAATTAGTTTGTTTTGCTAACATGTTTAAGACGATGTTAGCTTTTATATTTATAGCATGAACTTGCATGTTTCAGACTAAAGGTAATATGCTTGCTAGCATGTTTTTATGTTGTGATTGTATGAATTAGCATGTTTTTTTAAACATGTTTTAAGATGCTGCTAGTTTAACATGTTTATAGCGTGAAATAACATGTTAACACATTTCTAGCATTATTGGACAGAGCTAGAATGCTTTAATACTATGTTAGCATGAGTTATCTTGCTGTTTAACCTGTTAGTGTGAATTAGTATGTTGCTAACATGTTTAATCGCACTTCTATCTTATGTTTAACATTTTTCTTAAATGAATAAACATGTTGCTAGCATTATCGCACTGTCCAACAATGTATCACCACATTGTTAGCATTAGCAAAACCTTTTACAGTACATCGCTCACATTATCTAGCATAATTTAGCAGTTTTCAACATTCAGCATTAGGTTAAACGTGAATTAGCATTTAGCTAACATATTTAACATTTTCTTTATTTGTCAGTTGCTAACATGTTTTCATGAATTAGCATGTTACGAACACGAATGAACACATTGGCAACATGAATTCACATGTTCCTAACATGTTTTGAAATGTTAGCATGTTTTTCATATTACTAACTTCCTGTATTATAATTGTAGCATGTTTTACCATGTTGGCTGCATGATTTAACTTTGCTAGCATGTCCTAGGCTAGTTGCTAGTGACAGGTATATAGCTTAAACAGTCAATTAAGCTACATAACCATGACTAGCAACTAGCCTTGAACATGCAAACATGCTAAATCATGTTTTGTCTTTCTGAAGAACACCTGGATTTTGAGTGTTGTAGTAGACTACAGAAGTGTGTGTGTTTATATATGTATTTGTGTATGTGTGTGTGTGTGTGTGTGTGCATGCTGTACTGGGCAGAGAGCTGATCCAGGTCTCCGGCGTGAGGAACATGTTATCGAGAGTGGGCGTCTGTATCTCCATGGGCGGTGGCTGCATCTCCACGTCCTCTGGCTCCTTCTTAGGCCAAACAATAGCAGGAGGAGCGGCGGCGGCTGGAGGAGCGGCAGCAGGAGGAGGAGGAAGAGTGGGAGGAGGAGGAAGAGCAGGAGGAGGAGCACAGCTAGACGGCTGAAGAGGAGACACTGAGCCTGGAGGAGTCCAGACCGCAGCCAGAGGGGACGCACTCATGCCTGAACACACAACAAACCGAAACTGAAACTAAAACTACAACTGAAACTAACATAACTAACTAAACTACTGGTCAAGAAATATTCTCGCTAACTGAAATGTAAAAAAATTAATAAATTCACAATTAAGTCACAGAAAAACTAAATATAGTGTTTATTATTTTTTACTAATTATCATTTTATGTAATGTAATGTGTATTTACATTACATTAAATTATAAATCACTATATGAATTAATAAGCACTAGTTCTGAACTGGACAATACAACCTGCATTTTGTGTATTTATATTGATAGTGCATTGATTAGCGCTTCACAATCATGAGGGGAGTGGAGTGGAGAGACAGTGATAGAGCCAATTTGGTGGATGGGGTTGATTGGGAGGTCATGATGGGTGCACAGGATAATGCACTCCGGGCCATTGAATTATTGGAAAATAACGCACAGGGTATTTATTTAGTAAACCAAAACTGAAACTAAAACTATTGGTCAATAAATTTTCCTTACCTGCAACAAAGCAAAAAATAAAATTCACAATAAATGAAAAAACTAAAACTAATTTAGGGTCTGAATTCAAATAAAAATAATAATTAGCACAAATAATAATCATTCTCAGAATTAATAAGCACTCATTCTGTGGTTTAATATCTGACCTGCAGTGGTTTAGAGAAACACCTGCAGATGCGCTCTCACACACAAACACATTTTCTTCATTTGCCGAAAAAACAAAAACATGTTCAAGCAGAATAATGCACTGCGGGCCATTGATTGTTAGAAAACAATGCACAGGGTATTTAGCAAACCGAAACTGAAACTAAAACTATTGGTCAAACATTTTTATTAACTGAAATAAAACTACAAAAATTCAGAATAAACGAAAAGCTAAAAATAACTGAGAGTCACTAACAGAAATCTAAAGATAATTGGAAAAAAATAATGATAATTTTATGAATTAATAAACACTCATTCTGTGGTTTAAAATCAAAATTTAGAGAAACACAAGTTGATGTACTTTTACTCAAATTTGTCTATTTGTCAAATAAAAAAACTGCAGAAAATTGCATTCTAGGCCATAATGCAAATATAATGCACAGCTGAAAGCAATCCACTTCATCACTCCAGGTGTGCTTTATTTTCAGCCAACAGAAATATAGTCAGAAAATTACATTTTTGGTTTCCTGCCAAAAATACGAGCTGAAAAACCAACACCACCTGGTTTCACTCGTTTCTTGTAGTTTGTAATATTAAAGGGCACCTTTGATGAAAAATCTACTTTTTAAGCTGTTTGGACAGTCATATGTGTAGGTATAGTGTATAGACGGTCATTTTGGGGTGATATAAACACACCCAGTCCTTTTTTTTCAATTGAACAACATAAAAACGGTGGACCAATTGGAGCGGTTTTGAGATCGACCGCAACTTTACGTAGGAGTGCGGTCCCCCCGCCCACCCATATTGATTGACAGGCGCGCGTTACCATATTTGCATAAGTTTGTTGTTTGTTTCACGTCCGCCATTTTCTTAGTGTGAGTCGAAGCGATGCCACCAAATGAACACCCTTGCGCTGTTTTTGGATGCAAGGCTCAACACAAGAGCCTTCATCGTCTTCCTGGAAATGAGCAACAGAGGCTTAAGGGCGTACTCAAGTGCGCTGAATCGGGCTCAGGCACGATACAGTTGGCCGGCCCTGGCCCGGTTGGAAGAGCCCGGTTCACTTGGGCTTTGGCGCGGTACGCTTGTAGTGATAGTGCAAATCGCGCCTGAGCCCCAAACTGAAGAGGAGACGTGACTTTTGGGGGCTGTTTCATATGGATTTATTAATCATTCTTACTGTTTATTGAACGCACACTGTCGTAAATTATTAAACCTTCTAATTCCTGCAGCACGAGGACTTTATGAGTGTTTATGAGTGTCAGCAGTGGCTGATCTGTTCGGCAGAATATTGACTGTGTGTCACTGCATATCAAACGACTAAAACGATATAATCATAACAAGAAATCTCACTGAAATCTCCGAGAGCGCTTTTCTTACACTGAACAGCGCATCAGATGATGTAAGCGTGCTCAGGCCCGAATGCAATAAGACCGCGGGCCGTCCGGGGAGACGGAAGGGGAGACTAGCGTGCTTTTGCCCGGTTAAAGGCAACTGTACATAGTGTGAGTACGCCCTTAAGTGGCTGAGTTTCATCTTTAACGACCAGGTGCCTGAAAACGTACCTAAACTGTCGTATGTTTGCGCAGACTGCTTTGAGAATGCGGGACAATTCCACTCGGGATTCGCGAATAAATTGTTTTTGAAAAATGGATCAGTTCCAACAATCCATGATTCCTTTTGCATATAAATCATACTAATGCAGTGTTTATCTTAGTGGATATCTTTATGTCTTGTCTGTATTTGTTTGTAGAACTCTGATATGGCGAACTTTATCAAACGCATTACGGATGTTGCATGCATCGTTACATAGCGGCTGTAAAACTGGACAAAGACATAAATGATTTTGTAACTACAACTCTGACACATTCTGGCTCATTTGGATAATTGATTCCTCAACAGTCGTCTCTGCTTGTTCCGTGTCTGAGTCCGGGTCCTACACGTACGGCTGAATGCTGGTCCTCTCACTCATGTTGCTTCTCTCTGCCTGCCTGTGTTGCCGTACACAAAGCAGGGGCGCTCTTGGCTTCGCCCCCTTGTTAAGATTGGCAGGAAGTCGAAACTAATTTGCATGTGAAGCAACACACCCCTAAAACAGCGACCTGTGTACACGCCCCCAAAATGACACTTTTTAACACATTATAATAAAACAATCTGAATTGTGTTTTGATCTAAACCTAGACTGGCACACTCAGAACACCCATAGTAGTGATATAAAATCTTAAAAAAGGGTTAATGTATGTGCCCTTTAAATGTGATAAAACAATGCTGGGGATGCATGAAATTTTATCACCTGAAAAATGTAAGCAGAAAATGACATAATAGGTTTATGGCTGAAAAATAAAAAACAAAAATGATGAGGTGTAATGATTTTACTCTCTCTCTAGCTGTAGTCATTACATGGAATGACACCAGACTCTGAAAGCGCTGTGCTATAAAACCCATTCATTTCAATGGCTTGCACTGCACATGGGTGGTTTGTTGCTGCACCAACCAAAGCACAAGAGCAGCAGAGCATGCTGGTGACATTATATTGTTAAATAAAATAATTAATAAATATTATCAAGCAGTTTTTTTTTTTTTTTTTAGGCCAAGTGCTTCCAGAATTTTTGGTTTTGGCCCAGCATTATAACTATAACAGGCGTATCACACTCGGTTTCTGGAGGGCTGCAGCCCTGCAAAGTTTAGTTCTAACCCTGCTTTAATGCACTCACCTGTAGATTTCAAACGAGCCTGAAGGCCTCAATTAGTTTGATCAGGTGTGTTTAATTAGGGTTCTCTAGGAACGGAGTTTGACACCTGTGATCTATGACAATGAATCTTTTTTGTTGTGCGATTATCACAGAAAACGACAAAAAACAATATTATTGTCATTTTAAGACCAATTTATGAATATATATTGAATAGCATAATGCAAATAGACAAAATCTTTCAAAGAAAGCTGAGCCTCAGACCCACAACCACCCATTGCATCACCACAATGTACCAATGAGAGTTTGACAATGTTTAGCAGCGGAAGAAAACGTTTCAACCTCCGGAAATGAATGTTTCAAAATTAACTTTTTTCTCTTTGATTTCAGTATTTCAGAACCTTGCGCCCATTATTCTCTCATACCGTGTGATGCATATGGAGGAGGAGGTTCAGGAGTGTCTGGGATGTCGTCTTCATCTCCATCCGTCTCATATGTGGGAACTGAACCTGAAACAGAGCGCAAAAAAATATAATTTAAAAACTACATATTTCAGCTAGTTGCCAAGAAAATATGCTCTCATTTATTGACTTACAGTGTACTTAGACAGAAACAAACTAAAACTACAGAATAAAAAAAGTTACTTATAAATACAAAAATTAATAAAACTACACATAAAATAAAAGACGACAAAAATATGCATATAATGCATCTCTATGAAAACTAAATCATCTTAACTTTAAATATTTGCACTCAAGTCATGTGACCTCATGACAGATATTGAATTTGTAATGAATAATTTGATTGCATTATACTACATTAACCTAATATTTTCTGATGTGCAACTTGGCATATATTAATTAATATTTAGATCTGAAGTATGAAATAGTAACATATTTTAAGGGAAATGTATATATAGATAAACTAAATTATATAATATAGTCGTCAAGCCTCATTTATTTACGTACAATATACTAAAGCAACTTAAACTGAATAAAAAAAGCTAAATTATAAATACAGAAATGAATGAAACTAAATATATGAATTAAAATGCAAAACTACAACAGCATCTCAATAAAAACAAAATAATGTTCAGTTTAATTTAATATCTGCACTACACACGTGACCTCATTAGGAACAATTAATTACTTAAACCTTAACGGATCATTTAACTGCATTATATTACATTTACTTAATATTTTATGATGTGCAACTTGACAAATATACACACACACATACAATTATATTTAATTTTTTTGCAGGAGAATGTGGCTGTGTGTGTGTTACCGGGGTTGCTGGGCGTCTGTGGGATGTCACACACATCATAGATCTTCAGCGGGTTCATGGGAACCTCTTTCGTGCCGTCGTAGATGAGGTTGAACTCGCGACTCTTGTTTAAAGCACATCTGAGCTGAGCTTTCCACTTAGCTGGATCCGGTTCATCCACTCCCTCCTGATACTTACCCGTCTCCACTGCCCAGGCCTGAAAACACACACACACACACACACCAGGTGAACACAATCACACTCACTCTCAGACATGCACACTCACTGGACACACATATATACTAAACACACACACACACACAC
>CAIGQQ010034617.1:681994-693608 GCA_903798035.1 Danio albolineatus
TACACAGTGGCCATATTTATCTGTGTAAACACACCAAAACAACATTACCAGTATAGCCGACACTGTAAAAGCTCATTCCCAGACACTAGACATTACTGACAGGGTATTCCAGTGTCATCCAGTGGCAGAATGTTGTGGGACTGCTGTACACGAGTTATTATTAGCGATTATAGATCGCCAAATTTATCGGTTTCTATTTTAGCTGTTTTTTTTAAAGCATGACAGTAAAACACGAACGCGGTTATGAATATATTAAAACATATGTTTGTTTGTCGTAAAAATTCGTAATAATGACAAAAAATACTAATTTACGCATCTTCTGACTTCCGGGTTCAGCTATCCTGCCGCTGTAGATGGTGTATTCTGGGAAATTTTCTTACCGCTTGGTTTCGAGTGTGGTCCTAAGAAATCTCTGTTTCAAGGGGTCTCTAGGCCTTCCCTTTAGCCCTATGCCTTCAAGCTAAAGTGAATTGGGACACCCTGACCCCTTCAAGTGAACACGTAAAATGAGGTGTCAGAGGAAGGGCTAAGGGGGAGAATTCTGATTGAGCCAAAGTATTAAAAACACACAACTAAGATTGTCCAATAAACTGCAGGTTCTTCTTATCATTCTCCTGCTTGTCTCTGGTTGACCATTCAGTCAACTTCTTGGTTGTTTTGATTTTGATTGATAGACAGATAACGGTGAATACATGCTCTTAACAGGCACTGATCACAATTTACTTAATAGGTATCATATATACTACAACAATCTTTAGTATAGAGTTTAACCAGATTTTTCATTTAGTATGAGAGCGTTTTTATTGAGTTATTGAAGGCAAAAAGTAATGAGAAATCTGCTAAGACAAAAAACAAAGTTCCTCATTCACACCAATCACATGATGCTGCCAATCTTTCATCATTTTTTGATGATAAAAAAATAAAATAAATCAACCAATTAATACATTTTACAGTCTAATTCATAATGTACAGACTACAACTTCCCTGTGAGAATAATTACTCAAAATAAATACATTCACACTTGCATTGTGTGTTCAATTTGTGTGCAAATATGTTTTTGAACAGCTTTTCCCACATTTTACATTATTTCTAGTAAAATGTTACTCGCGCAGTATTAATATGAAGCTTTCTAAAGCTCTCTCTCTCTGTTTTGTTAAAGCCGATTAAACAGCTATGTTTTCTCTGAAAGCTGGCTGAAATGAGTTTTGAGAAGTGACTTCCCAGCAAATACTGCTGAATTGAGTTTCAATTTAACTGAAGCCTCTAATGCAGAAATAAAAGAGTTTTTCGGGTAGTGAGTTTTAGGGAAGTGAGTTTTAGGCATGTTTTCAGGGCAGTGTTGTAATGTTGATTGTTTGAACCAGAAATCCAGTGATTCTATTCACTGCCTGAACTAAAGTAAGCAACATATAAGGGTTTATATACAGTATGTCACAAAAGTGAGTACACCCCTCACATTTCTGCAAATATTTATTTATATCTTTTCATGGGACAACACTGCAGAAATGACTCTTTGACACAATGAAAAGGAGTCAGTGCAAAGTAACTAAAAATAACCTCAAAATAACTAAAAATACAGCCAATAATAGCTGAACCCCTGGCAACAAAAGTGAGTACACCCCTAAGTGAAAATGTACAAATTGAGCACAATTAGACATTTTCCTTCCCCTGTGGCATGTGACTCATTAGTTTTACACTGTCTCAGGTGTTTCCAGATAGAAGGCGAGTTAAATTTGGTATAAAAGCTCTTCCACTCTCTCAACCTGGCCACTGAAAGTTCAACATGGCATCTCATGACAAACAACTCTCAGAAGAGCTGAAAAAACACATTGTTACTTTGCTTAAAGCCTAGGCTATAAGAAGATAGCAACACTCTGAAACTGTGCTGCAGCCAAGGCCATTCAATGCTTTAAGAGGACAGGTTCTTCTCAGAACACGCCTCGCCATGGTCAGCCAAGGAAGCTGAGTGCACGTTCTGAGCGTCAAATCCAAAGATTGTCTTTGAAAACAGACGGATAAGTGCTTCCAGCATTGCTTCAGGTATTGAAGGGATGGGGGGTCAGCCTGTCAGTGCTCAGACCGTACGCCGCACACTGCACCAAATTGGTCTGCATGGTTGTCCTCAAAGGAAGCCTCTTCTAAAGATGCACAAGAAAGCTCGCAAACAATTTGCCACAGACCTTCAAACTAAGGACCAGGATTACTGGTACCATGTCCTGTGGTCTGATGAGACCAAGATAAACCTATTTGGTTCAGATAGTGTCAAGCGTGTGTGGTGGCAACCAGGTGAGGGGTACAAAAACAAAAGTGTGTCATGTCTATCATTAAACATGGTGGTGGGAGTGTCATCATGTGGGACTGCATGAGTGCTGCTGGCATTGGGAAGCTACAATTTAATGAGGGAAACATGAATTCTGACAAGTACTGTGACATACTAAAGCAGAGCATGATCCCTTTCTTCCGGAAACTGGGCCATAAAGCAGTGTTTCAGGATGATAATGACCCCAAATACACCTCACTGGCCTGCTAAAGGGACTCAGGGTAAAGGTGATGGACTGGCCAACCATGTCTCCAGACCTAAACCCCTTAAAACACCTCTGGGGCATCCTGAAAAGGAAGGTGGAGGAGCACAAGGTGTCAAATGTCCACCACCTTGGTGATGTTGTGATGGAGGAGTGGAAGAGGATTCCAGTGGCAACCTGTGAAGCTCTGGTCAACTCCATGTCCAACAGAATTAAAGCCGTGCTGGAAAATGATGGTGGCCACACAAAATATTAACTTTTCAATTTTTTTCTAAGGGGTGTACTCACTTTTGTTGCCAGGGGTTCAGCTATTATTGGCTGTATTTTTAGTTATTATGAGGGGACACTAAATTTACACTGCTAAACTAACTTTACACTGACTCCTTTTCATTGTGTCAAAGAGTCACTTCTGCAGTGTTGTCCTATGAAAAGATATAAATATTTGCAGAAATGTGAGGGGTGTACTCACTTTTGTGACATACTGTATATATGAATAATATATATATATATATATATATATATATATATGTTTTTTATATATTCATAAAAATATGAGGCTTTATATATCTGTATATAAGCTTGTGTAAGTGTTTTGTGTGAATTGCATCCATCAGTTAAAACAAGAATTTCTACATGACTGATTTTTTTCTCCCTGCTCTTTTCTCTTTCATGTGTAGGATTTTTAAATAAAGTTTTGATAATTTAATGTGTATTTCGCATGCATTCACGGCTTGCAATGTAGGTGAGTGTCATCTGTTATTAGTGACTGACTGTAATGCAGTTTACTAGAAAAATGTAATTTATCATTTCATTGTCATAGGACAGCTTTATATAGGCACATTAGTTGCAGAATTTTAAAGCAGTTTAATGACTTAAATGCTTCTTATTGGATATTACGTCATTCAATGCGACTACGCGTGCCTTTACGGAGAGCTTATGACCTACTAACTACAAGTTTACCTTAAGAACATGTGCTGCAACCGATGTGAGAACAAATTTAGTTATAAACTAGCTAGTAGAGCTAGTAAGCCCCTAGAGTGGACTTTACCTTCCAGTTTAAGAAAACTTACAAACAGCTGGTGCAGCCCTACACAGAACATTTAAATAGGTTACTAAATTATCCATTAATAATGGAACTGAATGAAAATAACACCGTATATTGACTCAGATAATTATAAACGTTACCTCGCCTTTTCCCGCCTCTTTGGGTGTGGTGTGGCTCAGCATTTGTATATCAGCACTTTTCTTTCGATCTTGATGTCAAAGTGAAAGCCGGTGCAGAAATGGCATCAAGTTCAGGTAAGAATTAAATTAGATAATATATGGAGACACTTTTCCTCAGTAATTGAAGTATCTCTATCTAGCTGTTTACATTGTGCTTATATATTATTCAGTTGTTTTACAGTTATGTTTTCTTCCATTTAAAGTAGAATTTAACAACTGAAACTAACAAACTAACATCCTCATTTTATAGTAAACTCTTGAATAGACTAGGTTATACTGTTTCAAATCTGGCTTTCAGCTCTTTCATTTTAACACATTTTAATAGGCTTCTCTCATTAACATTGAAAGATTTAGTTCGATTTTCATTTTCTCAACACATTTTTATTTAGTTTCATGGATGTTCTGTAAACTATGCTATTTATATCATTCAGAATTAACAGAATATTTTAAGTCTAGATCTTAGCAATTCTTTTGATCTTAAAAGTTTATAGACGTAAATGTCTCAAAACCAAGCACGTGACACACCGTGTACTTTCATCAAACAGAAGAAACAAAAATATTCCAATAATGCATTGCTGTGTTTTCATTGGTTCATATTTGAGAATGAATTTTTTTTTTATTCATTTATAGTTTCACAATTAAGTGCACACAGCATGCTATAGTATCTGATAATTGTAGGAAATAATCCTTAAAGGAAGTGACTGTGTAAAGCCACAAAAAACAAAACAGATATACGATATATATGCAGAGTTCAGCGGCTATGCAGCCAGAATCAGCTGAGGTGAAGTGACGGTGACCAGCGGGACTAGCTGTCACTCAAGTGACCACGCCTTTAATTATGCAGACTTAATATAAAGGAAATGGATGAGTTATAAATAAATTCACCCCCTTACAGCTGTCATGATGGTTAAAGGGGGTCGCACACCAGAAGCGCCGCGTCGCACCATGCAGTGCCATACATTTCAGAATTCTAAACGTGGGTTTCTATCAGGGTACACACACGTCCACAGCACCCAGCCACGACTCCGGACACTTCATATTTCTGCTGAGCGCTGTCTGAATAGTTTCATTTTAAATAGCGTGCGAATGTGTGCATCTGGTGTGCGATACTTCCAACTGTCATGTGCCTGAGCCCATGTGGTGATATAGATTATAGATAAATGAGGATTGTTGACGCAGCGCCCCCTGAGGGGTCGGAGATCACTGTTGTTCAGGCTAGGCTTGCGCTCTTGTCCTTTACGCACTGAAACTCCTCCAGATTCCTTCAATCTTTTAATGATGTTTATCAAGTATTTTGTTTTCACATTGTCTGCAATCAAATACAAGTCAAAGTACATTTTGAAAATCGACACTTTCTTTTTTTCTTTGCGTTTTCCATACTGTCCCAACTTTTTCTTATTTGGGGTTTTACAATTTGACCAATGAATATTACCACATACAATATCGTATTTATAGTTATTGTATAAATACAATATTTTATAAATGTTACTGGTGATCATGTAAAAGTTTGCTCAAGTCAGGACTTTGTCACGGTTCCTAGCCTATATTGATTATCAGATGTCTCCAGATGTCTCTACACCTCGTTCAACAGTGCTGATATTGCAGGAATATTTACACATGCTATGGAGATAGCCACACCTATGCGGCTTTGCGCATTACAGTTTATCTGCACTTCATAGTTCATCGACAAAAACATGTCAGCATTGACACTTTACAGAGGACAACAGCTAATCACATCACTTTTCCAAGGTTGTGTAAACGCGACTGGCTAGCATCTGCCTCATGGTTTTTGCATAGAGCGATCTAACTGGTTATGGTCTAACAAAGTTCATGTGAATCATTGACGCTGAAAAAAAAAGTTTATTTATAGAAAAATAACATTTAAATTAGGGCGGAATGTTAGCTCAGTGGTTAGCACTGTGGTGACACAGCAAGAAGGTCGCTGGTTCAAGCCTCGGCTGGGTCAGTTGGCGTTTCTGTGTGGAGTTTGCATGTTCTCCCCGTGTTGGTGTGGGTTTCCTCCGGGTGCTCCAGTTTCCCCCACAAGTCCAAACTAGGGCTGTGTAATTAATCGCAATCGCAAAAAAATCGTGATTTAAGCACATGCAATTTTTAAATCACGAAGGCTGCAATTTTATCTGTTCGTTTATTTCGATTTTTGTTCACGTTCTTGTGCGCATGATTTTAACATGTTAACCAATCAGAGCTGACGCAGCACACCGGCCAATCACAGCTAAGCTGAGCGGGAGAAAGATGTTAACCAATCAGAGCTCACTCCGCACACTGAAGTTGAGCAGGAGACGCGAATAGGTGGTTTTGATTTACGTTAGTTTTTATTTATTGTTCTGACTGGAATTGAGGTTAGTTCATCTTTATTTCTTCATGTCGTCTGTTTTTAACACAGTTTATTACAGTTTTGTTGGTCCAGCAGTGAGTGCTGCTGTGTACAGTATGTGTTTAACTAGAGCTGAGGTTACTTCATCTTCAGTTAGTTTATGTTGTCTGTTTTAAACAGTTTTATTTATTAAACTTAATACTGTGTTATTTCATTGTGAAATGTTTTTTTCTGCACTTCTTGTGCACTGAATACTTGTAGAATGTGTGTGTGTAGCGCGTTTGACAAAGAAAAAACAGCTACCATTTTGTCCATATTGCACAGCCCAAGTCCAAACACATGTGCTATAGATGATTTGGGTAAGCTAAATTGGCCGTAGTGTTTGAGTGTGTGTGTGTGTTGTTCATTCTGCTGTGGTGACCACTGATAAATAAAGGGTCTAAGCTGAAGGAAATTAATAAATGAATGAATTAACATTTGAATTAATTTCAATAATCCAAAGGCAGTTTCATTTGGTGGTTATTCGTGTGTAAAGCTGCCATGTAGTTCAATTCAATTCAATTCACCTTTATTTCTCTAGCTCTTTTACAATGTAGATTGTGTCAACGCAGCTTCACATCGAAGGTTATAGTAAGTTGAAACAGTGTCAGTCCAGTGTTCAGTGTTGAAGTTCAGTTTAGTTCAGTTCAAGTCAAAACCATGTGATCTGCACTGAGCAACTAGTCTACGTCAGTCAAAAAGCACCATGGCAGAGCTTTACTGTCAACCAGCTTGTGCAACCCCTACTGTAAGCAGACTCGTCACCTTCCTGAATGAGACTGTGGTGTCGTCTGCAAACTTTAGGAGCTCAACAGAGACATCTGTAGAGATGCCGTCATTGCTGGAAAACTTTTAGTTAAAGGTCACATAGATTCCACCCAGTATCAGAAGATTCTGAGGAACAATGTTCAGGAAGCAGTCAAGAAGTAGAAGTTACGACAGGGTTGGATGTTTCAGCAGGACAATGACCCAAAGCAAGTTCCAGATCTACCAATGAATTCATAATGAATTCATGCTCAGACACAATACAATGTTCCAGAATGGCCATCCCAGTCCCCAGACTTGAACATCATCGAAAATCTATAGATTGATTGAAATTGTGCAAGAAAGAAGGGTCAAAAATGCCCTCAGCGAGAATTCAGGCACTTATCCTTGACGATAAGAAGCATCTACAGGCTGTTAATTTAGCAAAAGGTGGCTATACAAAAGATTGATGTCGTTATTCTGTTGGGGTGCTCAAATATACACACCTGTCTGTTATAGTTATGACGTCAATTGCATTGCATCTGTTGATTAAATATGACAGAACTGAAATGTAGCTTTTTCCCTGGGCTATAAAATATATCCAAATGAAATGGCTGGTCTGAAAGGCATACACTCTTAATCTCCTAACCCCACTTCCAAAAATTGCCCACCTGGAATTTCTGTTAGCCTACTTTTTCTGTGGTTGACAAGAACCAGGCTTGGGACCATGTGGCATTTCAGTTTTTCTTTTTTAATAAATGTGCAAAAATGTCAACAATTTCGTGTTTTTCTGTAAATATGGGGTGCTGTGTGGACATTAATGAGGAAAACAATGCACTTGCATGTTTTTAGCAAATGGCTGCAATATAACAAAGAGTGAAAAAATGAAGGGTGTCTTATAAATCTGTACCCACTGTTTGTGTTATATTAGTGCTTTTAGTAATGTGCCATACATATACAGTGAGGAAAAAATTATTTGAACCCCAGCTGATTTTGTAAGTTTGCCCACTAACACAGAAATGATCAGTCTATAATGTCAATGGTAGGTTTATTTGAGCAGTGAGAGACACAACAATAACAAAACAACTCAGAAAAATGTGTTTAAAAAACAGTTAGGCATTAATTTGCATTTCTATGAATGAAATCAGTATTTGATCCCTTTGATAAATATGCTTTAGTACTTGGTGGCGAAACCTTTGTTGGCAATCACAGAGCTCAGCCGTTTGTTGTACTTGGCCACAAGGTTTGCACACATCTCAGGGGGATTTTGGCCCACTCCTCTTTGCAGATCCTCTCCAAGTCATTAATGTTTCGTGGCTGATGTTTGGCAACTCGAACCTTCAGCTCCCTCCACAGATTTTCTATGGGATTAAGGTCTGGAGACTGACTAGGCCACTCCATGATCTTAATATGCTTCTTCTTGAGCCAGTCCTTTGTTGCCTTGGCCGTGTGTTTTGTATCATTGTCATGCTGGAGTACCCAAACACGACCCATTTTCAGTGCCCTGACTGAGGGAAGGAGGTTCTCCTCCAACATTTGATGGTACATGGCCCCATTGTCCTGTCCCCTTGGCAGAAGAACACCCCAAAGCATAATGTTTCCACCTCCATATTTGACGGTGGGGATGGTGTTTGTGGAGTCATAGGCAGCGTTCCTCCTCCTCCAAACACGGAGAGTTGAGTTGATGCAAGGAGCTGGATTTTGGTCTCATCTGACCACAACACTTTCGCCCAGTCCTCCTCTGGATCAGGCAGATGTTCAGTGGCAAACTTCAGACGGGCTTTTAGATGGGCTTCTTGAGCAGGGGGAGCTTGCGGGCACAGCAGGATTTCAGTCCTTCACGGCGTAGCGTGTTACCAACAGTTTTTTTGGTGAATATGGTCCCAGCTGCCTTGAGATCATTGACAAGTTCCTCCCGAGTAGTTCTGGGCTGATTCCTCAGTGTTCTCATTATCATTGAAACTCCACGAGGTGAGATCCTGCATGGAGCTCCAGACCGAGGGAGATTGGCAGTTCATTTATGTTTCCCCCATTTGCCAATAATTGACCCAACTGTTGTCACCTTCTCACCCAGCTGCTTGGCGATGGTCTTGTAGCCCATTCCAGCCTTGTGTAGGTCCACAATCTTGTCCCTGAGATCCTTGGAAAGCTCTTTGGTCTTGGCCATGGTGAAGCATTTGGAATCTGGATTGATTGACTGTTTCTGTGGACAGGACTCTTTTATACAGGTAACCAGCTGAGAGGGCTGCCAATGTCAGCTCGTTACCTGTATAAGATCCACCTGGGAGCAGGAGATCTTGCTGATGGATAGGGGATCAAATACTTATTTCATTCATAGAAACGCAAATTAATTTCTAACTTTTTTTGAAACACATTTTTCTGGATTGTTTTGTTATTGTTGTGTCTCTCACTGTTCAAATAAACCTACCATTGAAATTATAGACTGATCATTTCTTTGTTAGTGGGCAAACTTACAAAATCAGCTGGGGTTCAAAAATATCTTTCCCTCACTGTAAATCTGTCAGCATCTCAAAAAATGCATTTTGGGATTTCATGATCTTGAAGGTGAGTGTTCATGACTCCACCATAAGGACAAAAATGATTTGCATGGGAGAGTTCCAGGACAAAGACCACTGCAGAGAGAAAAATACTCATCTCAATTCTACTGTGAGCCAAAATATCCTGAAAGAGTATCCTGCTATCTGTTAGTGACCTCAAGGTGAAGCCAACTTGGGTTCTGCAGCAGGACAATGATCTTAAGCACTATGATCTATTTCTGAATGGCTAAAGATAAACAAAAATGAAGACATTGGATTGGCCTAGTCAAAGTCCTGACTTGAATCTAATTGGGATGTTGTGTCATGAACTGTAAAAGGTGGTTCATGCTCAAAAACCCCTTAGATGTAGCTATTTATTTCCCTAATAATAAAAACATTCACTTAAAAATTGCATTGTGTGCATACTTGTGTTATCTCTGACTAATGTTTGAATTAGTTTGATGATTTGAAACATTAAAGTGTGACAAACATGCAAAAATTAATAAATCAGTAAGTATATGTCTGCCACAAATGCTCGTCTTGCACCAGCTCTGCAATGCACATCTATGATTTCAGGCATTTAATTAAATTTGGCTTTCCAATCTCTGTGGTCGGTACTTCAACTGTATAGGTTAACCTCAGGGAACGGAACCAACCATGTGACGTCAGACACAGCAATATTCCAAGGTGGCAGCACCTTTGCTCTAAAAGCTATAGTAAAACATGTCCTTTTCCTCAAAATGATTATATTATTCATGTGTTATATTTATTTTCAACATTTGAATTGACAAAATAATGTAAACATGACTGACTACTCCACTTACATTTTAAGAAAAAAATAGTTTGTTTAGAATAAAGATTATTATAAAGGTAAGTGTGGAAGTCCTGATACAACTTAAAACTCAACATCTGTGTATGTGTGTGTCTGTGCTGTTTTTCAGTGAGTGATCTGAGGATTGTTCTGATAGGGAAGAATGGATCAGAAAACAGTCGAGTGGAAAACTACATCAAGAATAAACCAGCAGTAGTGTTTGACAGTGGAGCTTCATCTCATGTCCAGCAGACCAGATTCAGTGGACAGAAGAGGAACATCAGAGTCTTCAACTTACCAGACCTGTTCCAGACACATCTCCTACAGCATAAAGTCAGACAGACAGTGAGAGAGTGTGTGTCTCAGTGTGCTCCAGGCCCTCATGTGTTCATACTCGTGCTGCAGTATAAAGACTTCAGTGATCAGGACAGACACAGAGTGACATATATACTGAGTCTCTTCAGTCAGAAGGCCATTGAACACACTATAGTGCTGACCACTGATGAGGAGACACGCACATCCAGCACCAATATGAGATGTGATAGTGCTGTTCAAAGTATAATTACTGAGTGTGGTAAAAGACATCTTGGGATTAATGAAAGAAACCCAGGATGTCGCTCTGCGTTGTTTACAGAGATAGAGAGGGTCCTCACCGAAGGACATGAAGAATTTGTCATCTGTGACATCTACAGAGATGGAGGTGATGGATCATCAGTAGATGGAGATCCTAAAAACTCTGATCAAAAATTGGATGGAAAAAACAAGAAGAGCACAAAAAGAGGAAATGATGGAGGAGGTGAGTTGTTGTTTTTTTCCCAGGTTTTTTTCCCAGGGTAATATCCCAATATGAATATGGTAATGAATGACTTCTTTTGTTTTTTTAATGGCTATGGTGTAGAAAAAAATTAGGAGCCCTACTGTGTAATTCCAACTAACGTTAAAGGGATATTTCAGCCATAAATGAAATTTCTTTTATCATTTACTCTCCCTTCACTTGTTCCAATCCTTTATGAGTTTCTTTATTCTGTCTAACACAAAAGAGGACATGTTGTAAAAGCTGGAAACTTCCATAATATTCTTTTTTCAAATATGGAAGTCAATGGTTACAACTTTCAAATATATATAGTTTTAAAATAAGTTCTCATAGGTTCAGCAAAGAAAAGAAACCCATAGTTTGATACCACTTGAGATGAGCAGTGAGCAGATGTGGGTAGAGTATGCAAAATTTATACTCAAGTAAAAGTACAAGTATTTGTGGAAATTCTTACTCGAGTAAAAGTAAAAGTAGCTGTAACGATCAGAAGAAGGAGGTTGAGTCAAACGTACAAAAGTTAGTTTTTATTAACTGACTGATAAACAGACACAAGATGAAGGCATTGAGGGGATGAAGGTATAGGGCTAG
>CAIGQQ010034621.1:8731-29442 GCA_903798035.1 Danio albolineatus
TATATATATATATATATATATATACAAGTCATTAATCAAATTTTGACAGCAGCAAGAGCATGCTACTGTAAAATACTATAATTAACTACTAATAATATAATAACTAACTACTATAAATTCTGTATCTATTTTTTTACTTTAATTCCAAGCCTTATGATACAGCTCCCCTCTCCCTCCAGCCCCACTCCAAATAAAATTGAAGTTATGAATAGGATTTAAATGAAAACAACTTTTATTTATATGAAATGGGCAAGACAGAGCAAATCCTCTATTAAATTAACAGTGAAATCAAATATCAGCTGTGTAACATACAGCAGCATGAGCCCATATCGCTTTGATAAAACATATACAGTTGCACTTTTACATTGGCATATTGCAGAAAGGCATCAAAATGTCCCCTAATAGCAGGAGTAAGGCCAATAGACATTTGAGCATAACCTGCTCAAGTACAAAACGTAATTTGTTTGATACACAAAACTCTTAAGTCTTACTATCTCATATCCTAAACAGTACATGCCCAAGAAGGGATGCAATAGACACATATATCTCTGGAATGTTGGTCCAAGGCCTTTGCATTGTTTTAATAATATCACTATAACACAGTAGAAAACAATCTTTCATCCCATTCGCACATATTCAGTGTAAAAATAACATGCTCAGTGCATCTATACACGTCTAGTCACGTAGCCAAAAAGAAAAGCAGCACTCCAAGACAGCATGTTATCAGTAGTATAACATTGATTATTACCGTGATTCCTACTGAGCTGTCAGTAGACAGTAGCTTTCAGGACAGCTAGACCTCCCCTTTTTGGTCCTCTTGAGTCTTTTGTGCAGAAATTCTACAAATAAGCTGAAACTAAACAATTCTGAATTTCATTACTGAATAGGAATACAACAGGAATACAGTAAACCCACAGAATATTGTGAGAGACTTAAAAATAACAGGCAAGAAAAATGAACAATTTTCATGGACTGTACCATCAAATAACAGGTTTGGCTACAATGTTGTGTTTAGGATTAGATTAAGTATCTATTTTACAGCTGGCACTTCATGAGCTTTGCTCAACAAAGAGAAGTGAGGAGGTAAAATTTTGGAGAAGGCCCACCATCTACACAGTGTTTGCTTAAAGTGATCCACTACGAATCTGTTTTTTTGTTTGTTTTTTTTAACAGCAACTTCGCCGATACTGTACATAAAGTAGTATTGCGGAATATAGATAGTGCTTTGATATGACAATGTTTAAAAGCCATAAAATATTTATACCTATAACATGATTCCAGTGTTTGTAAGGCCATTTCTTTTAATAAAGTCTGGCAAATTAAAATATATATAAATCAATTACAAATAATGTTTCCTGTGCAGTGAGGCACATGCTTACCTTTTGATCCTCTGAGCTTGTACTCATCCATTTTTGTCTGTGAGTCCCAACATGGTAACGATGTATGTTTGTATGGTTATACGGAGGTCAGAGGCAGATGATATTAAACTAGGCAAAAATGTGTAAGCTTTGTTTATTCCCTCAGACTACACACCTTTGATGATCATTTAGATCCATGCGATTTGTTGATTAATTGTCTAAGATCATAAATAAGTTATTTTTACTGAAACAGTTCTGCTGCACATTAACAGTGCTTTATGGTGAATTCGAAGTTAATTTGGAGCTCAATATTAGTGTTTCACTCAGTTTATGAAGGGTGAGCCACAATGTGGGCCATCCAGTTGACTTTGGTGGTCCAACTCTCTCGCAGAGCTTCATCAAACTTCTGCCGGAACTGTTTGAGGGCCTCCTCATCAGTTTTACCTAATGCCAGAGAGTCCTGGGGGGAAAAAACACACACAGTTGGAATTTTTAGATAATTCTGTAACTTTAAAGAAGTTTTGGTTTCCATGCCATCATATTTGTTTGATAAACTGAACAATTGAATCTAATGTTTGTTAAAATGTGACCCCCCTCCCTGTTTCCTGAATTTCTGCAGTAAACAAAAAACCAAAGCATAGGACTTGTCATATAGGGATATTAAATAGAACAACAGCAATACAAAGTACATCTTTAGAAGGGGAAACAATGTAAAAGAGCAAGAATAGACATTTTAAAAGTAATAATAACAAATCTGAATAAATTCATTCATCATTCATTTTCTTGTCGGCTTAGTCCCTTTAATAATCCGGGGTCGCCACAGCAGAATGATCCGCCAACTTATCCAGCATTTGTTTTACGCAGCGGATGCCCTTCCAGCCACAACCCATCTCTGGGAAACATCCATACATTCTCATTCACACACATACACTAAGGACAATTTAGCTTACCCAATTCACCTGTTCCACATATCTTTTGACTTGTGGGGGAAACCGGAGCACCCGGAGGAAACCCATGCAACCACGGGGAGAACATGCAAACTCCACACAGAAATGCCAACTGACCAAGCCAAGCCTCGAACCAGCAACCTTCTTGCTGTGAGGCAAACGTGCTACTCACTACGCCACCGTGGCGCCAAAATCTGAATAAATGTAACTTATAATTAACAGAATATGCATATTATTTACCTGTATATACTGTGGAACAATGCGCGTTTTTTTTACATGTCTGTATGAGGCTATTAACTGGACTAAATACTGTAGTTAAATGATAATTAAACACAGTAGCAAATGTATCCTTATTAACGTGATCACTTGAAAATTTATAGCCATTGAATGAGTGTGTAGTGTTTTTCTTCATAAAAAATGTCGGCAGCTAGCTCTCTGCAACTCTCACGTGGTCACCCTGAAAAATTTCTCACATGGTCGCCCACTGAAGCTAAGCCGTGCTGCGCCTGGTCAGCACACGGATGGGAGACCACATGGGAAAGATCGGATGGGGAGATCCCCCCATTGTGTAAAGCGATTTGAGTGTCTAGAAAAGCGCTATATAAATGTAAGGAATTATTATAATTATTATTAAACTCAAAAATGGGGGTTTTGTGTTCTCTAAAGAGATAAAATATATAAAAGGGCAGTGTTTTTATATTAATCTTTATAGTAAATCTGATATGGTTAATTTGTAGCATATTTTAAAACTGATCTACAGATCAATAAGACCAAAGTCAGTAGGTACGTTTGCATCCACCTATTATTACTTGTATTTTGGATCTGTGCATAAAAAACGGTTGATCAAAACACCAAGATGCGCATAAATTTCGAAAATGTTCATAAAAAACACACGCGCATAACTGAGTAGGATAAACTTTTTATTCAATAAGAAAAGATGAGTATAAACTACAACAAAAACACTTTTACCGTACAAATTCCAGTATGTGCATTAAAAAGGTCATGTGATTTTGTTATAAGAGATCATGTGATGATAAAAATGTGTGCGAATGGATAAACTAGCAGGCTGAGCACATCATAAAACATCTGCAATGTTGTTTTGGTCATTCTTAAACGCCGTAACCATTTCAAGAGTTCACACTTAGCTGATGATGGATAATAAAGCTTGTTTAGCATGCTGTCCCGGGAGAGTGCCCTGAGCTTATGAGATCCTCGAGCCCTGGGCTCACTCCCGTTTGCAGGGCGACAGGAAAGTTTTAGAGCTTGACTGTGTTACAGTATCACATTGTGTGTTCAATTTACTTAGGGTGCGTGTTATTTGGACCGTGGGAGGATACCGGAGAACCTGGGGAAAACCCACGTGAGCATGGGGAGAACAAGCGAAACTCCACACAGAAATGTCATCTGGTTTAGTAGGGACTTAAACTAGAGGCATTCTTGCTGTGAGGCAAAAGTGATAATCACTGGGCCGCCATGTCACCAATCTGAAAAGGAGGCAAAGTGTGTGTGGGGGGGGGTTCTTCAAGACGAAGATTTTGAGATAAGAAAACTTTGGTTATTTATAGAGAGTTAGGAATCATCTGATTGGATAATCGATCGTGAGCTGACGCTGGAACAGCTGAGAACAATCATAAGCACGTGATCCTTTCGAAATTTGTTTATAAATAAACTTCACTTCAGTAGTTGTGTTATTATATTATTAATGACCTCCAGAATCAAGAGCGTCTGTGCTCCGCGTCTGACACCTTCAAATGCCACCGTGCGTTCGCTGCGTGTCAGGATTGCCATCTGAGGCACAAGTCATTTATTAAATGAAGAAAAATTTAACTTTTACTTTTTTACTGTTGATATTTGGTGCCAGTTAATCACGATTTTGATGGAAATGCTGCTTTATTCACACATCTTTTATGCGATAATCCAGTTTTGCGCATAAAGTTAATTCGCATTTTTGGATGGAAACTAATGAGGGCAAAAATCCTGCATGTAAGTGTTGTGATTACATTAGTGGGTTTTTTCTTCTATACAAGCTGCAAGTGCCATTTTAAAAATGTTGCTTGGCATGTGTTCTAAAAATATTTTCGAAATGATAGGTAGTCATGTTAAATGCATTACTGCACAACAGTTTCTAAAATTCCTGATTTGTGGTGTTGTTAAGATTCATCTCCCAGTGTTTTGTTCATATGATTAGGAAGAGAACAATTTGGAGTTGAGTTTGACAGATTAATTATTACTTACATGACTTTGTATGTAAAAGTGTGTGTATATATATATAGTGTGTATATACATTATAGAATTTTTAGCCACCCTTTGAATTTTTTTTCTGTTTTAAATATTTCCCAAATTTTGTTTAACAGATGTTTAACCCTTATGCATGATGTTTAACCCTATCATGCCTAGTTAACGTAATTAACCTAGTTAAGCCTTTAAATGTCACTAAGCTGTATAGATGTGTCTTGAAAAATATCTAGTAAAATATTATTTTTTGCCATCATGGCAAAGATAAAATTAATCAGTTATTAGAAATGAGTTAATAAAACTATTATGTTTAAAATGTGTTAAAAAAAACTTCTCTTAGTTAAACAGAAATTAGGGGGAAAAATAAACAGGGGGGCTAATAATTCTCACTTCAATTGTATATACATACACACACACACATTTCTGATGAATCATCCCTTGAAGGGGATCAGAATCTACTTCATGTTGTGTTTGTCTAATACTTTACCTTTAAATACTGTATATCTTTGACAGACGTGAGCTCTGGTAGGCCTGCTGTGAGCATCAGAGCAAAGAGTGTGATGAACAGATTTCCATTCTTTCTCAGAATCATATATGCCTCCTCACAATATTGCCTAAAACTACACACACACACACACACACAAAAATTTAATACAGAACATTAATCAAGGATTATATATATCTATAATATTAAAAGGAAGAGTGATATGCAAAATGATGAAATATGCTTAAGGATGTTTGTTACTAACTTTCCAAATTTCTCAGTGTTGCCTGTTTTTCCCTCTTGAATCACGTGGATGAAGTCATGTGTGAGGATGAAAGGAACCCGTTCGCGCTTGATCCCAAACTTAGACTTAAAGTTTCCCAGTATGTGGCCAAAATCTATGTGGAAAAGCTGAATTACATGCATACATACAGACAGACACTACGTTAGTATATAGCGTTTTATTAGAATGGCATTTTAAAGGACTACACATTATGTGGGAAAACATTAACATAGCTTCATATATAAGTAGTTTTCCAACCTACCTGCCCGGTACTGCGGACCATGATGTTGTCACTGTGGCGATCACCAATGCCCAAGACATAGGTGGCAACACAATAACCAGCACATGATAGAGTGAACTCCTCAATAGCTTTGTCCAAAGCATCCCTGTTAAAACGTAATGATTCCAATCAGATTTGAAACAGCAACTATGTCTAATAAGAACATGGCTGTCATTCCCTGTGATAAACTTCTTAAATACCTTGTCAAGAACTGATGTTGCGCTAATCTATTAATTTGCCAATTTATGTAGTTATTAAATTGTCAATAAGAGATAAGTCTATAGTCTAGATCAGTGGTGCCCAAACGTTTTGTTACGAAGGGCCAAAAAACAAACTTGATTAAGGCTTGTGGGCCGAAGGTAAACCTAGTTTCCACGGCTAATTTCCTAATTTATTTAATAATATTCAAAAATGACTAGAAAACATTGATTTAAATGAACTAATACAGCATTTTTTACAATTTATAATAAACTTATTACTGTAAAAACAAAACAATCTCATTTATAACAGAAGTACAGTAGTTGTTGCCTTGATTTGCTCGCCAATGTCTTCTGCATTGTCCTCTATTCGTCAAGTGACAATATTTAATTTTTTTAAATCTGACTGATTTACAACATTAATTGAAACATTTAATTTGAGTTTTTTTGTAGCTTAGCAATAAAATACAAAAATGTTTGGTCACACTTTATTTTGATGGTCCGTTTGTTGAATTTCAGTTACATTGCATCTATATGCCAACTAATTCTCATTAGATTATAAGTAGACTGTTAGGTTGGGGTTAGGGTTAGGGTTAGTGTAAGTTGACAGGTACTTGCAAAGTTTCTTATAGTCAGTTAAATATCTGTTGAATGTCGGTATCAACAGACATTAAGCAGAAAGTCTACTGATACTCAAATGGACCATCAAAATAAAGTGTTACCCGATTTTTTTATGTCAAATTAGAAACGATAATCTCTGTGTCAAAGGAATTTGCCTCCATCTCTCTTGCCCCCATTCTCTCTCTCCTCAGATGGGATGGCGGGCCAAATCGAAGGTTACAATGGACCAAATTTGGCCCGCGGGCCCTACTTTGGGCATCTCTGGTCTAGATATTTATGGCTGCTTTGATTTACACAATCTATTTTTGCATTAAATTAAATACATTGAAAAATGTTAAATAAATACGTTTAATTTTACATTTATTCATATAGCAGACTCTTTCATTTAAAGTGAGGATAAAACAAGTTCTTGAAGTCATCAGATTATAAGAAAGGTCATAGTCTACTACAGGTCTAACGTACCCAGAGTTTTTATCTTTAAGCCAGTTTAGTAGAGCGTCTTTATTGAAGGCGGCAGCAGCAGCCATGTTGCTGCTTGTTTTTTGGATGTTCGCAATGGTGTCAGCTGAAGATACTACCTCAATCAGTCCAGAACGATCTCCTGTCGCCAAGCAACCATAAGGCACAATTCTACAAGACATAAAAAAAGTTACTTGAAATCATGCATCTCAGAGTGTAAATTAAAAAAGCCACAGCACATAAAAATATCTTAATTCTGTAACACTGATCACTCTTGGCAGATGTTTAAAAAACATGGTGTGTATATTCTCTCTATGCAAAAAATCTAAATCATGAGTGTTTTTTTTATCTACTGCATTACTTTTATAAAGCTACTTCTTTCAGAAAAGCTTTCTTTCTTTCTTTATTGTTTTGTTAACACTGTATTTTAATGGTCCATTTGTTGAATTTAAGTTACATTGCAACTAATTCTCATTAGATTATAAGTAGACTGTTAGGTTGGGGTTAGGGTTAGTGTAAGTTGACATGTACTTGCAAAGTTTCTTATAGTCAGTTAAATGTCTGTTGAATGTCAGTGTCAACAGATATAAAGTAGAGAGTCTACTGATACTCAAATGGACCATTGAAATAAAGTGTTACCTTTTTTTTGTTTTGAATAATTTAATCATTAATTAATTATATGCGTCTCCACAATGTAACTCTACAGGATGTGGGAGGTGGACTCAGAGAACAATGCATGTTTCACATTGTCCAAAGCCCTAAATTTTCACTGCTGGCACCGTTAAACCAATGTTTGGAATTGGCACGAGTGACCAAAGGTTTGGCTATAGCAGCCTGATCATGTATATTGACCCTGTGGAGCTCCCAACAAACAGGTTTGGTGAAAACAGGAGAGTGGAGGTGCACATTTTAATTTTGTGACTTGGGTAGCTGCGGTTAAAATGGTTAACTGGTTAAAATCTGTCTTTTTTTGTTGTCTTTTAAGATTTTATCACGCCATAAACCACACTCATCCACAAAGTTAGCGCAACCAAAATAATGTTCTGCAACAAAAGCATGTAATTTTAGTTATTAACCACTTGAAAGCCAAACGTTACATACGTACACTAAAGGGATATGCATAATGAATTTTGTTGTAGGAGAAAGCACATGTCTGTTAAAAAAATAAATTAAAAAAAAGGAAGTAGGATTCGTTTAAGTGAAATTTTTTTCTAAAAATTAATAATAATAAAATGAAATATCTCCAATAAACAGGTTAAATGCTTGACTAAATTGATTCTAGTTTAGGAAAAACATTGGTAAAATGTATAATTGTCTCAAAACATTGGTATAATTGTCTATCAGCAATTTAATAATTCAGTAATCCACAAACACATGCAATAAAACTAAATTAGAAAATTCAGTACTGTTACAGCTGTCATTCTGAAGAGCAATAGTCACCAACCCAAGATCCTTATCACTTGCGGTATATCCCGAAAATGACAGAACAAGTAGAAGAAACGTATCTCAAGTGATGAATCTCTTTCAAATGTTGATATACAGCTGTCCATATGACGTGGTGCGAGCATTAACATAATTAGGGGCTGTTCAAATACACGTCTTTTGCTTATATGCGCAAATAGGGAGTGTCAAAGTGCCACATACTCACATTTTCCAGGTGCGCCTACAGCGCAGTGAGCAGTGAGAAAGCTTCTCAACTATTTTTTATTAATTAAACTGCAAAAATGCAAGGCACCCAAGACACATAAGTGGCACGCAAAACTCTCACTGCCAACAGAAAACAGCTTGTGATCACGCTGCAAGTAGTAGTTTGCATTCTTATATCATTCATTCATTTTCTTTTCAGCTTAGTACCTTTATTAATCTGGGGTCACCACAGCGGATTGAACCGCCAACTTATTCAGTTTAAGTTTTACACAGCGGTTATCCTTCCAGCTGCAACCCATCCATACACACTCATTCACACTGATACACTAGCCTACCTAATTCACCTATACCACATGTCTTTGGACTTACGGGGGAAACCCACGTATGCGGTACAGGTGAATTGGGTAAGCTAAATTGTCCGTAGTGTATGTGTGTGAATGAGAATGTATGGATGTGTTTCCCAGAGATGGGTTGTGGCTGGAAGGGCATCCGCTGCGTAAAACAAATGCTGGATAAGTTGGCGGTTCATTCCGCTGTGGCGACCCCGGATTAATAAAGGGACTAAGCCGAAAAGAAAATGAATGAATGAATGAATTTTTTTAGTTCACAGGCATTTCATATAATATGATTAGGCTACTGCCAATGCCACAGTGCATTGTCACCCAACGTTTCATCCCTTTAAATGTCACCATTGTCAAGATTTGTTTGGCAGCATAAATTAAAATATTTAAAGTTTGTTAAACTTGTGCTTTTTACATAGCAAACTGTTAATTTAGACGTCATAAACTCAAAATGCAAATGAAAAATGTAGCATTATTCTTCTGTATTTTTATGGGTAGATCTTGCCTTTCAGCAAGGCTGGGGTTAGGGAATTTCAGCTAAAAAGATTGGTGACCACTGCACTAAAGGAAGAGGTTTCCAATGTTAACAGTCCATTGTTAATTAAAACAAATTAATAATTTTAGTACTGTTTAGTACTGACTCATGCTTACAGTGTCAAAATATAGCTTCAAAGATTGAAAATGAAATAATTACGTATTATTTTGGTAATGACAAAAATATTTTGATTGACTTGTGTCCAGAAGAAAATTGAAACACCTAAAAGAGCTATACGTTCCATTTTTTACCACATGCACATCAAATACTACTCATATTTGTCAGGGTTTTTCTGAGTTTTTTGTTAATTTGTTTGTTTGTTTGTAATGATTTTATTTTGCCACTAGATGTCCTCATTTCTTCCTTTTTGTGTCTGTAAGTAATCAACGTTATCAAGTTCACATGTGTCTTGTTCAGTTTGGTGTATTTAAGTTGACCCTTTTCCCTTGTTCTGTGCTCAGTTATTGTTGTTCCTTGCCCCTAGTCGCAAGTGTTTTTGCTCTATGGTCCTTTTAAATCCTGCCTGGAGTTTGTGCTCATCACATTGTGATTATTTGTTTTCTGAAGATTTTCTCTTGTTCTATTTGCCATCCTGAAGATTTTGCACTTTTGAACATCCTTTTGATTTTGATAAACATGTTTTTTTCCTTCATTAAAAATACTCAGAGGAAGCAAGACGTTTTTCTCTCTGGAATTCCTTTTCTCACTGTGGCTAAAGCTGCCTTTCCACTGCACACTACATTTAGACACGACTGTTGGAATACGCCCCCTTGTGGCAGTCGCACAGTCTTTTCAGTGTTGGCGTGCACCATGGGGGAGAGGAGTGCAAGAGCCTTTAATCTCCGTGTGTTCACTGTGGTTGAATTAATGAATGAATGGAGACTGAAACAGACCGGAATGTGGAAACAGGAATGTGGAGACAACATAAAAAAATCATATTTTTATTACTCATTTATGAATATAATTTTTTTTAATATAGACCTTTTCTGATAAATAAAAAAATAAAATAAATCATATTTCTCATCTTGCGCGTATGGATCTGCTTGGACAACACTGAAATACATCCGGTCAGCTGGTCGCATACAGTCTAGCCGCAGGAATTCATATATTTTAACGGATCCGCAGCTTAATTCAGATCTGAATTTTCCGCATACGGAGATGATCAGAACTCCACGCAGCTCCCGGACTACTCTCCATTGGAAATGAGTGACTTCCGGTCTGTCGTTTGTCGTGTGCAGTGAAAAGGAGGCTTATGTCGTCTGATTCTGACACCAGAGATCTGGGTTTGATCCCCGTGCCTGACAATATTAATATTAGAAATTGTTGAGCCCTCAAGTCGCCTTTCCACTGCACACGACAAGTGACAGACCGTAAGTCTCTCATTTCCAATGGATAGTAGTCCTGGAGCTGCGTGGAGTTCCGATCATCTCAGTATGTGGAAAATTCGGATCCGATTTGAGCTGCGGATCCATTGAAATATTTGAACTCCTGCGACTAGACCGGCCGACCGGAAGTGATGCATTTCAGTGTTGTCCAAGCAGGTCTGTGCGTGCTAGATCAGAAACAGGAGATTTTTCGTTATATTTTTTTACCAGAAAAAGTGTATATTTAAAAAAAAAAAAAAAAACATTTCTATTCAAAAATGAGTAATAAAAACATGTTTTTTTTACGTTGTCTCCACATTCCCTCCAAAATTTTTAGCGGTCTATGAGTTTCAGTATTCACTTATTCATTCATTCATTCACTCAACCATGGTGTACACACGGAGAATAAAGGCTCTTTCTCTTGCACTCCTTTATTTCGGACACTGTGAGAATCAGTGTCTCCACCACGGTGCACGACAACACTGAAAAAACTGTGCGACTGCCACAAGGGGGCATATTCTGACAGTCATGTCCACGTGTCCCCACCCAGACCCCACCCCTAATTCCTTAGGACCCGTTTACACTAATACATTTTTGTTTTAAAACGCGTTTTAAAAGTTTTGCTGCGGTTACGCCATCCGTCCACACTACCCTGGAGTTTTCGAGCACCGAAAATGGAAGAGGCTGTTTTCATTTTAAAATGCTGCTGCGCCGTGTCAGTGTAGATGGGGGGAAAACGGAGACATCTGAAAACGGAGGCGAGGCTGCAGACATCAGGGTTTTTTCTCATTAAGTAGCCTACACAAAGTTCAGTCTTGCATCTTTTCTAAGTTCAGACTTTAGCAAGTTTGTTATGGTAAACAAACTCCCGAGGACACTTCAGGTAAATCGTCAAAGGGAACAGTGTAGGTTACTTTATAACGTCAATCGCATCACCCTATGCTGTTTCAATATCTGAGCAATGAAATGAAAACATGATATAAGGAACTGTCTATTTTCATTTGATATTAACAACTTAACACTAAAAATGTTGAGGCATCGTGTAGCTGCATATTCATGACCGTCAACATCACTGTATGTATGTTTATAACAAAACGGAGCCTATAACATTACTGCCTCCTTCCATTCTCATTGAAAATACAAAACATACCCTCTCTTTTTTCTGAATATCAGTTTTAATAATCAATAATGGTCTGTATAAAAGTATAACGTACAATAAGTTTATACAATATAGGAAATAAAGGCAAGCAATCAGTCAAATGTGCAGGATCAGTGTACGTGGTTACATAAATTAATTAAATCTTTGCACTCAGCCAAAACATGTAACCTAAGAGCAAGTAATAGATTCAAAAGACCAAAGTCTGGGAATATATTGTTAGATATAGACAACAATATTAATTAAATATCAAGTTTAACAATTACATAGTGAGATTAGATCTAGCGGTAGGTCCTTGACGAACTGTCCGACTTGCACAGCTCTCCCCCGAGGCTCTGTTCTCAAAGCACCGCTGACAGGCTGGATTATGCAGCGTATGCCTGTGTGTGTGTGTGGTCACGTGATGAGCGTTTTCAGTAACGTACTATGGACAGAGAGCTGTTCAGAAATGCTAGGTGAACCGCCAGTGTGGACGCCGTTTTAAAACTAAAACCTATTAGTATAAACAGGGCCTTAGTTGCATCTGTCCCCTGCCTCAATGCCAAGATCACACACACTCTCTATTTACCTGAGGTCCAGGTTGGCCTCTTTCCACAGCAGATCCATCAACCTTAAAATCTGTAGAGTCAACATATCCTGCCTCAGATCTGAGAAAAAGACAGATTTTAAAAGTTTTAGAAGTGTTACTGTCATCTTGAGGCAGCTTGTGCCTATAAAGTGGAGGAACTATGACGTCAATTTGTATGCAAAAACCCGGAAGGGAGTTAGCATTTTAGCAGTTCCGGTTCCCTCGTCCAAAAGTCAATGTTTTTTTTTAATGGGATTTCAGTTAAATCGCTTAAATAAGGTTCGTGGCAAACACAAACTCGATATACTTTTACGTTTTATTCTACGACATAAAACACATCAGTTACTTCACACTCTTGATTTTTTAATTCGGTTATGCTTCTTTTAAAAGACGGTTGCTATCGAGTTGCTAAACGGGACTACACGCGGTGTCTGAGATATTATACGTCATCGAGCTGCACTGGTCTGGAGCGCAGCGGTGGGCATTAGGATTTGACTGTTATTTAAGTATTTACATGAATAGTATTTTATAGTTTGTAGTATTTTTCTAATTGGGAATTCATATTGTGTGTAGATAATTCTTTTACTTGTAAAGACTGCCAGAACAGATTAATTTGTTGATCATTTATTTTTAATTAAACTAAAAATAAAATTAAATTTTGATCAAAGGACTTTTCGTCGTTTTTTCTTCATTTGAACACATTTAACTCTGTCATACACTCCTCCTCCAAATGTATAGCATATGTGACTATGGGCTGCTTTTCTGTGTACTTCGTGACAAAAAAACAAAAAAAAAATATTGACTGTTGTTCTGTGTCCATGATGGAACTTGCAGGTATTTGATAGACTTGTTCCTCACGCCTTAGTTCTGTCGTGTATTAATAAAGTAAGAGGGCTGTATGCACGCAAGCAATACACTTATTTTAATGTCTTATCATGATACTATTTAGGCACATTTATACACACAGTTTTAAACCTTTTAAAACAACCATAAAGCAAAACAAAATGTATTTCCTACGTAAAAACTGTCCAAAAGGCTCGTATGTCTATGTGTTTTTGCGTATTTATTTGTTTATAATATGTAGCGTGGATTATAATATAATAAACCGAGAGATTAAACATTTGTCATGGACCATATTTCTAAAAAAATAAGCTTGAAGAGTTGTCTGCAGCAGGGTGGTGCTGACGTCACAGGCGAGCGCCCCGAAGGCTGTAGTCCGCTTATAGCCTCATGTTAGCTTTTTAGTTCTTGCGTTTGCATTTACGACCCAAAAGTGCTAAAAGTTGTATTTTCGTGTGAGGATTATCTGCTGGACAAAACGTGTAAGTGTAATGAGCAGTGTTTGAACACAGAGCTTATTATTCGCAATCTTCGAAAAGCCTGTGGGAAAATCCTATGGGGATTTTACAGAGGGAACCAGTTTTATGCTAGCAGCCGATTGGCCTACAACCTGACGTCATAGTTCCTCCACTCTATTACCCAAGAGATCTGTCCCTTACCATCTCCATTTTTAAAGATGATGCCCACTGTGTCTCCTCCCAGCAGCTTGTTATTGTAAACGATCCACAGAGGTTTCATCTTAGAGTCCATGTACCTGCACCTCTCCACACTGGCAAAAAAGAACAAAAAGTTAGAAAATTATTTATTAATATGCAGTATCTTTTCTAAAATGACAGCCAGATAAAATGTTCTGAAAGTATAAAGGCATTTTTTTCTTTTGTTACAAGTTTTACCATTTAAAATAATCCATTATTCTTACTTAGGCTTTTTATTTATCAAAATTCTACTCATGTGCAGCATCTACGTTGCATCTACTATGATGCACGCATAAAACAATGCACACACGTGCACAAATCCTACCTGACTCCAGCAAGCAATATGTTTGGGTTGAGGGGTGAATGCAAATCGGAAAGCGTCTCAATGAATCCTGTCTGTCTCAGGCATGACATCATGGCCTCTTTCAGATGAGCTTGCTTTGTCTTCGTTTTTATAGTGCCCAGTTTGATCAACTCATTTACTGCTTTCAGCTTATTGAGAGCTTCAACCTACAAAATAACAACAAAACATGATAATGTTTAGTGTCAGGTTAACGGGCCAGTCCACTGTTTTCAAAACTGCCTTAGTCCTAGGGATGGGCGATACCAATATTTCTGTTTCCGATCCGATACCAAATATTTCAAGACAAGCATCATTGATTTCGATACCGATACCAATACTGAAATAAAATATTTTTGTGATTTTTTTTTATGCTTATCACCTTTATTATTATTATTATTATTATTATTATTATTATTATTCATTCATTCATTTTCTTTTCGGCTTAGTCCCTTTATCAATCCGGGGTCGCCACAGCGGAATGAACCGCCAACTTATCCGGCATTTGTTTTACGCAACGGATGCCCTTCCAGCCACAACCCATCTCTGGGAAACACATCCACACATTCTCATTCACACACATACACTATGGACAATTTAGCTTACCCAATTCACCTGTACCGCATGTCTTTGGACTGTGGGGGAAACCGGAGCACCCGGAGGAAACCCACGCAACCACGGGGAGAACATGCAAACTCCACACAGAAATGCCAACTGGCCCGACCGGGGATCGAACCAGCGACCTTCTTGCTGTGAGGCGAACGTGCTACTCACTAGGCCACCGTGGCGCCTATTATTATTATTATTATTATTATTATTATTTTAAGACAAGACAAATGATTGCTTTTTACATTTATTAAAATTATAGAACTATAATTGGCTAAATAGCACCATATATAACGAAAAATAATACACTACACAATCGTTTAATTAAAAAAAATCCCTTTTATGTTTTATTTAGTGAAAAAAAATGATTGTTGACACTCTCTTTTTAAGCTTGTTTTTCTTTTACTAATCAAAATCTTTTGTTTTTGAAAAGTAAAATATAATAAAACAAAAAAATTGCCTAACAAAAAAATCCTTGACAACAGTCAATCGATTGCCACTGTAGCAAATGGTTTTGTGACAAGTATCACATGAAGCCTCATCATTATTTACTGGAGTAAAATAACTCCAGCTTACGTTCAGTCATGATGACCACAGCTCCGCACTGGAGCTGACCTATTAGCAGAGATACAGCGGAAGAATAATATAGTTTCCATTCGTGTTCATAATATAAAATATTAGTAAATATTTATATAATATGCGGCGCTATAATTATTGTGATATTCTAAAATCTCTGATCACTCATTAAGAAACCCCCCCCAGAAAAGATCGATACTTTTACTTAAGGATCGATCCAAAAATAGCGAAACTTCAGGATCTATCTGCCCATCCCTTCTTAGTCCAATGAATGCTGTCCTGAACAATTTGAAAAGCAACAGTAGATGTCAACTGAAAATTATTGGAGGAATATATTGCTATTATAATCACTGACATATTGGGGTATAACAAAAACTTAATGAAAACAGCAAGATGCAAATATAGCGGCACTTAAAGTAGATTATTAAATTATTCTAAAAAACAAAATGCAACAACGAAACATGATTATTAAAAGGGATTCACACACAAATCTTTTAATGCAGTGGTTCTCAAACTTTTTACACCAAGTACCACCTCAGAAAAAAAAGGTCTCTCCAAGTACCACCATAATGACCGGTACTGAAATAAAGAGCTACAGCTCTGCGCAGTTCAAAAATGTGGCAGATTAATTCTTCTTATTATGAATATTTGTTATCATCAGCCAATTTAAACATTATAAATAGTTCAAACATTAACACTGTACTGTGCTTGCAGGTAAAAAATAAATAAATAAAACATATAAAACACGTTTAAATTAAAGTTAAAGTTAAGTTAAAAATGGCACTGTTCTTAAAAAGTATAAGATAAAGTATAATCATAAAGTATCCTATTCAACAAGTTCCTTGAACCTCATGAATGTAGTCTATATGTCATCATAGTCATATATAAACTCTTTTTGAAATACAGTATATGTTGCATGTATATGACTTATTTATATGTCTTTAACTTGTATTTTAAAAGCAAGTGATTAAACTATACCTGTCAACACTGGATTATAAAAACATGGGATTCGCCTCAACAACCATTACAAATACGGGGAGGAAATTTGCTTCAAATGATAGAATACATAACAAACATTAAAAAATTGAAAATAAGATAAAAGGTTTAGCCTATTAAAATAAATTTACTGATCACATCTGTGTTATCGTTTGCGTCAAAAGTGTGTTAATTTTTTTAATGTAATTATTCAGCGATTCCTCTGCATACCACTAGAAGAAAGCCTGCGTACCACTAGTGGTACACGTACCACAGTTTGAGAACCACTGTTTTAATGTCAAAGAAAAATAACACCATAGCAGTATCTTTGCATAGCATATTATGAAAATATGCTATGAATATATAATAATATAATTGGTTACAAGTTTAAAAGCAGAGGAAGACTTAAGTGTGCACCTAGATTACACATCAGCAGTGCTACACGTGAGGAGGTAAATGATGTTAGGGTTAGCAGCTAAAAGCTGTCTTCAGATGTGGTGCTACCTCTGTAAATACAGTGTATATGCACAACTCGCGCGAGTAACAGTCTCTTTGTTGGAACCATTGTACAGTATATCAAGAAGCATGAGGACACATTGTTTTGCACCCCATAAACACAACTAAGCCTTAAAAATAAAAACAATCTGCACCACCCCTTTAAGGTCTATTTACATATAATATAAGGTTTGTGTTTGATAATATTGCAAGTTCGTTAAAACGTGTGCTGGTTCCAGTGTAGTTCAGTGCTGTTCTGTTAATCTTAGCATTGGGAAAATAAGTGTCCTTTCAACTTTTCTGCCTTTTTGTGACATCCAGTTGATGCTTGCTAACAGCCACTGTAGCTACGTCCCAAATGACATGCTATAATCTATGAACTTCTGCAACATGTGTTTATGCACTTACGCATTGAACAGCATAGTATATGTATGTAGTGTCATCCCAAATGGAACATTAAAGGTTTTGGAAACACTTTATAATAACTACACACTATGAATCATTTATTAAGCATTAGCAAATAGAGAATTCATTATTTGTTCAGCATTATATCTACATTAATAAACGTTAGTAAGCAGTTAATAACTTCAGCTACAAATGCTCTATTCTTGACTTATAAGTAGGGCCAGATGGAATCTGTGGACATTTTTTGCTATTTCTGCGGAGTATTTTGTTAAAAATCTGCAGATTTATGCGGAATGATTTTGGGAGTATCATAACTAAAACCTTAATATATGAAATACAAAGTAATACCTTTTTAACTTTTATTCAATGTTTACAATGCAAATCCAATTAAATCCATTTTATTTGGTAAACAAAGCAAGTCTCTCAAATAAAATTGCTACTAAAAGACAGAAAATATTACTTTACAAACTGTATTGTAAATAAATCCTATGAATATTTTCATTCATTCATTCATTTTCTTTTCGGCTTAGTCCCTTTATTAATCCGGGGTCGCCACAGCGGAATTAACCGCCAACTTATCCAGCATTTGTTTTGCGCAGCGGATGCCCTTCCAGCCACAACCCATCTCTGGGAAACACATCCATACATTCTCATTCACACTCATACACTACGGACAATTTAGCTTACCCATTTCACCTGTACCGCATGTCTTTGGACTGTGGGGGAAACCGGAGCACCCGGAGGAAACCCACGCAACCACGGGGAGAACATGCAAACTCCACACAGAAATGCCAACTGGCCCAGCCGGGGATCGAACCAGCGACCTTCTTGCTGTGAGGCGAATGTGCTAACCACTCGGCCACCGTGGCGCCGAATATTTTCATATTAGTCAGTATTATTACTGAAATTAATTTGAAAACTGAATAAATATAAATTTACACACATTTACACCAGTAAATAATCAGAATCAACAATGAGCTAAAAATCTGCTAGAAATCTGCGGAATTCTGCGCACGCAGATTCCGTGTGGCCCTACTTATAAGCACAAGTATAATGTGCCTAATGATTGTGTTTTCATAGTTTGTTAATGATAAATTTTTCATTACTAAATTAACTAGTTTGTATAATCTAATATAAAGAAGGTTACATGCCAGAGTTTTCAGAAGCCAGTGGCTTGTAAACTGGTTGATGCACTACCTCCAAGACACAACACTTCATTCACAAGTCACCCACACTCATATCGCAATGAGCACAATAATGTTCACTCGCGTGTTTGAGCTTGCAAAGTTCCTAGCTCGATGTGATATTCTGACAAGTGGGCTTTCAAGATTTCAAGATGGAAGTCCAGCTTTTGCAATGCAAGTCTTGGAGTGAGTTGGGACATGACTGAAGATGTGTTTATCTTCCAGGTTACAGATCAGATGAGACCGTACACCAGACGTGGGGATTCTGTCAACAATTAACAGTTTGTTCGACCCACGACCCACCTGTCGTCATTCCAGTGTTGGGTGTAACGCGTTACTAAGTAACTAAATTGTACTTGTAGATGTAATTGTAATTGTAGATGTAATTAAATTACTTTTCCACTGAAAAAGTAAAGTAACTAATTACTGTTCATTTTTAGGTATTTTAATTACAGTTACTTATAATGTACCTGCGTTACATTGTAAAATAAATAAACTCGCTGAATAATCTTACACAATTTTATTAATTTATGTTCTAAAGGTAAAAGTAAACTCTGGCGCTTTAAAATCATCGTAGTGCAGGTGCATGTGATAGCGCCGCGCGCCAGTTTGCTGCTAGTCATAAAGCGGAAGATGTCGGACTCAGCTGAAGCGAGTGGCTGTTTTACGAAATGAAAATATTCCCAGACAAGAACATTACAGTATTAATCAATTTATTGTTCCTCATTGCGCGCCTGCGTGCTGTAGCGCGCAGCTTTTTCAAGGCTATTGCGCACCTTACAAGGGCTATGACGATTACTATGGGAAAGGCTAGGATGACTACGCAGATGTGACAGAGGGAGTCGACGAATTAAACATGACTGATGCTGCTCTGTTTACAGAGTAATAAGACACCTTTTGCTCGACCGGATCACAGGTAAACAAGAGAGACACAATCCAGTTCAAAAACATGCCGTATAAATCTTAAGCCTTTTGTCCACTTCTGATCATACTGCACGGGCTTTCATTCTAATACAGCGAAAAATAATGCTTTTTTTGTAAGATTGCATGATCCTGCCTGATCGATAGATATGCAGAATAATATTTAAGAAGGTTACATTGCATACTAAAAATTATTATATATGTATATATTATTATATAATATGTAATTATTATAGATTTTTTTAAAAATAGAATATAATAAAGATGATTCAGAAAACTAAGGCTAAACTATTTCATGTTTGACTCATATGTTTTATCTAAGTATTTATTATTTACAGAGTTAAATTTTTATTATTTGTCCACTCAAGGTTTATAGGGATTTCAAGAAGTATTTAGTTAAATTACTTATTGAGTAATTAAGTTACTTTTCAGACACAGTAATTAGATAAGTATTGTAAATACAATATTGATTAAGTAATTAGTAATTAGTAATTAATTATTTTTTTTTAAAGTAACTTACCCAACACTGCGTCATTCAAGGCAAATTTCGGCTTAAGTCTTAAAGTCGGCATGCCAGTGCGAGCCAGGGCCAGTCTCGTTTCCACAGTCAGTTCTGGGGCTAGATCGGGCCAATGCGGTTATACTTTTTTTTTTTCCCCCCTAAAACTGATGTGGATTGTGGATAGCTGCTGAGCGCAATGATGTATAGGCTTGCTCTTATGTCCTGAAACACTTAATGGTTTCCTTCACTTAAGATAATCGAATAATTTGCAACATCCTTAAATTATTGTCTTATGAAAAAGGGGATTTGCCTATTAAGTGTTTTATAGCCCAGGAAGGAGTGGCGCGATCGTCTCACAGCAAGAAGGTCACTGGTTTGAGCCTCGGCTTGGTCAGTTGGCATTTCTGTGTGGAGTTTGCATGTTCTCCCCGCGTCCGTGTGGGTTTCCTCCGGGTGCTCCGGTTTCCCCCACAAGTCCAAAGACATGTGCTATAGGTGAATTGGGTTAAAGCTAAATTGAGTTAAGCTAAATTGTCCGTACTGTATGTGTCTGAATGGTGTGTATGGATGTTTCCCAGTGAATGAATGCATGAATGAATAGCCTAGGGAAAAATGTGTATGTTTTAGCTCTCTCCAGGATGGAATTCCAGGATGGCGCCGGCGAAGAAGGCTGCCTCCGTGTCGTGCTCTGCTGTGT
>CAIGQQ010034621.1:68621-83165 GCA_903798035.1 Danio albolineatus
ATATATATATATATATATATATATATATATATATATATATATATATAAAAAAATAGTTGCAAAGTCAAGACGTACAGTACACCAAAGACAGCAGCGGCAAGCTCCAGTTCGGCTATAGTTGTTTGCTTTAAGGCTGGTACACACCAAGGGTCTGTTCTTTGTACCTCGCTTAAATGATCTGAGATGATTTGGCAGATCCTGGATCTTTTAATAGTGATAACTGATCTCTGGCTAATCTGATTATTCAAGCAAATTCACGAATCAGATTAAAACATCTGGGTGAACTGAACTGAGATCGCTGCATGTGTTGTGAAGAACAGATGTATCTATCCTCGAAACCATGATCAGATTGGCTGATGGCAACGAAGCGTAATGAAATCATCTGATTAATATTCAATTATTCATGTGAACATAATTACATAAAATTCATAGTAAACTGTTAAATATGATACGCAATAGGCTTGGGCGGTAATAAGGCAATATGGTGTACCGCGTTATCTAAAAAATAGCAAAGGTGTAAGTTTCAATATACCGTCATAAAAAACAATGCACTTATATAGGAGACAAGGATTGAATATTGCATATAATTTATTTAACGCCATGTGTATGCGTGGTTGTTATCACGGGACAGCGTGGAGAAGAAAGAGAGAGGTGGGGAAAGATGGAGAGTTGCGCACCAAGTGACCTGGTCTTGAAAGCGGTTAATATTGTTGTGCATGTTATTTTGTTATGGTTTCAATATTAGTGTTTGGCATTCAGTTTCTAAACGGTTTGTGCACAAACCAACAGTTTGATGATGCTGTCTGAGCCTTACGTCATTATTTATTTATTATTCACAATAATACAGTATACCGGGGTATAATAGGTAGGAGGTTTTACAGTATCAAAATTTGGATACCGCCCAAGCCTAATACACAATGACTTTCTACATTTGTTGTTGGCTATCATGTGTTGTTGCACTATCATGTGTCAAGAGTATTTAGCAATTTAATTTAGTTGTACTTTTAGAGCAGGTTTTTCATTATTATAGTAAGCCTATTCAATTTTCTTAATAAATGGCTGTTTTAATAAATTTTGCATCAAAAAATCATTATGATATTGGTAAATGTGTCTGCAACTTTTGTAAAACATTAAATCACAGCATATTAGATGTCAAAACATGTGCATGACTGCACAAAATATTATTTCTTTCCTTAAAAAAAAGAAAAAAAAAGAGAGAATATTGGCCATGTCTATTATCATACACAAATTGTAATAAAGTTGGGTCGGTACCTCAAAATGTTACACGTTTGTATCTAAAAAGTCCATATTACCATATTAATAAATGTTCTCTTTAATCCCATTGGGGACTATTTTGCTGTTTTCCCCAGTGTATATAACCTATTGGTTACTACTGTAAGAAAAATCTACATTCGGTACATACTTTCAGTATTACCTTTGCTTAAAATGACCTATTCTAATCCTGTTTATATGAAATAAGCCTACTCCTGAGCAGGTTTGGGCTACCAGACCTGTTGCTATGACAGCAACTCCGGATGAGTCTTGTAAAACGAAATGATCCTGGATCGTGTCAAATCGTCAATAACCAAATCTAGCTAATTGAGTAATCCACATACGAAGAACGACCCCAAAGCCAATGCCAAACAACTAGGCATGGGACAATAATAGTTTTCAATGTATACCGCGATTTGGACAAATCAAGGTTTTAAAACCGCCAAAATTTTCTGTAATCCCGTTCCTAAGGTATGTGTACGATTTTTTATTTACATTTGTTTGTTGTTGTTTTTTAGGACAACAGTATCACCAGCAGAAAAGATATCCAAAGATGTCATTTTAAATTGTAAAGAAATTAGCGTTTTTTAAACAAATGAAGACAACAGAAGTCAATGATTCACTTTCATTATTTAGCCTGACATGTTAACTGTTTCTCAGAATAAAATATAATGTGTTTTTTACTGAAACACTTAAAAAGAATATATTTTAGAGCAGTAATCACAATATCGTCAAACTGTGAAGCCGTGATATTTTTATCTAAGGTTATCATACCATCAGAATCTTATACCGGCCCATGCCTACAAACAACTAGCAATGACAAAACCCAACTGTGTTGTCGCCTTGCATAGGCTTACGTCTGCTTCCCTCTGGACGTCTAGACCAAAAATCTGCACGTGAACACACCAAATGGACGAAAGCCGACTGAAACAAGAGAGCGCCTTCTGCAGCTGTGTGGGAGGACTTTCTGCACCCAGGGATGACAGTAACTGTTTTCTCTTTCACATGACTGGAACTTACGGAAGTCCTAAGAGGCCATACATTAAATATTTTTTCTTTCGTAATGTCGTGATCATGACTTAATTATCTCGTGATCTTGACAGAACAACTCGTTTTCACGTGATCTCGACATAACAAAAAGTTCCGCTTATTCTCAAACTTAACTGCACATCTCTTACCATTTCTCTGGTCAGCCGCAAACCATTTAAACGGCACCTTTCTAGCATCATTCTATAACCGTACAGACATCCTGGTCCTTCAAGCTGACTGGCAATGAAACTGACGATACTCTCAGGGTCGCTATATCTTCGACGATAAAGGCGGAGAGCCGAAAGCCTCCTTCTCAAGTGTCGGACACTGATATAGAAGTTGTCAATCACTGAAAGGCATAGAACTAACTCAGTTTGATTTAGTCCCAGGTCAAAATAAAAGCGAATGCGTTCGTCCATGATGTTTCGTAGGCCTTTGCTTACGGAAGTCAGAATAAGCAGAACTTTTTGTTACATGTATGTCGAGATCACAAGAAAACGACTTGTTAAGTCGTGATCACGACATAACAAGAGAGAAAAAATATTTTAATGCATGGCCTCATAGGACTTCCGTAGGAACTTCCAACTCATGCGTGCAAAGTACAAACAAAGTAGTGCTTTTTACCGTTTAGTTACTGTACTTAGTTACCGTACATTCACTGTCAATAACTACAGGATAATTCACTCCTACAAATATGTCTAATAATCTAACGATCCATATCATTTGCAAATATTTGAGAAGTGTAGCAAAATTACAGCCAGCCTCGTTTTGATCCTTCTTGACTTTGCTACGTCACTTCACTTTGGAGCTGATGGAACATGCGCTGAATATATAACATAGGACTGGGCGATATGTTAAAAAAAATTAGCAATATTGGCTTTCAAAAACATCTTGATATCCAGGATTATATCGTCTCCACCCCCACTTCTATTGCAAAGTGCACCCACATCACTGTAGGTCTGCGCACACACATATAAATGTGTTAAATGTGAAAGAACAATAGCAAGCATAAATCACTGACGAGACCTATTTGGAGAAGAGCTCCTCTGGTGAGCTCAGACTGACTGGCTGACCACAAAAACACTAACTAGGTGAAACTCAAGTGCACCTCTACAAGGTAAGAGGTAAAAGGTTTGTTTTAATCTGGCAAGTGTATTTCAGACTTGTAGGAAACCCCGTCTGTATTGTACATATATATAGGTGTGATCTTTTTGGTTATTTGACCATGTCTTTAAAAAAAAATCATTTTCTTTTCGGCTTAGTCCCTTTATTAATCTTGGGTCACCACAGCGGAATGAACCGCCAACTTATCCAGCATATTTTTTACGCAGCGGATGCCCTTTCAGCTGCAACCCATCTCTGGGAAACATCCATACATACTCATTCACACTCATACACTACGGACAATTTAGCTTACCCAATTCACCTATACCACATCTTTGGACTTGTGGGGGAAACCGGAGCACCCGAAGGAAACCCACACAACCATGGGGAGAACATGCAAACTCCACACAGAAATGCCAACTAACCCAGCCGAGGCTCGAACCAGTGACCTTCTTGCTGTGAGGTGATCGTGCTAACCACTATGCCACCGTGACGCCGCTTTAAAAAAACAATAATTTTAATTTTAAAAACTTGTGTTTAGTGAAACAAACAAAATCTTTAAACAACAAAACTGTACAGGAACTGGCTTTTAATCATGCTTACACACAACCAGAATGTTTATGGACAGCACAAACTTTTTTTTTCTCCTCTCAAAATTACCATGACTAATGTAAGACCTTATGACCCAGCCACACAGAAATGCTAAAAACAAATAATGAAGAAGCATGTTAAGCTGAGTTAACTCCCTGATATTCACTTTACACAGACATTTTAAAATGTAGATGAATGGACACATAAAACAGTTTAAAGCTAAATCAAAAATACAACAAAACACTGAAGGACATCATAACTATGCTCACAGTTCTGCTGATTTATCTTATTTGCATGTACCAAAAACCCTTTAATACTGTATCCTGTATATGACTATTTTGTATTTGATAATTTCTGCCGGAGTGCTTTGTGGAATGCTACTAAATGGAAATAAATGAGCAGTTTACAAGCAAGTGTGAATACAAGCAAATTAAGAGGATGTGGATGGAAACTACAATTTCAAACGGTAGCTGCGCAATTTGGTTCAACAGAGGAAAATATGAATACTAGTACAAGTGCAGATCATTTGGCTCCCAAAAGAATAGATTATTATTATTTTCTTTAAAACCCCTCCTTTGTGTAATTCTAATTTCTGGTGATTGGTCTATTGTGATTGGTCTATTTTGGAAAAGAGAATGTCCATCACATTTACTGGATTATGGCTAGGGCCAGATGGAATCTGTGGACATTTTTTGCTATTTCTGCGCAGAATTTTGTTAAAAATCTGCAGATTTATGCGGAATGATTTTAGGATTATCAGAACTAAAACCTTAATATATGAAATAAGAAGTAATACCTTTTTAGCTTTTATTTATTGTTTACAATGCAAATCCAATCCACTTTATTTGGTTAAAGCAAGCCTCTCATATAAAATATCTACTAAAAGACAGAAAATATTACTTTACAAACTGTATTGTAAATAAATTATGTGAACATTTTCATATCAGTCAATATTATTGCTGAAATTAATTTAAAAACTGAATAAATATACATTTACACAAGTAAAGAAACAGAATCAACGATGAGCTAAAAATCAGCGGAAATCTGTGGAATTCTGCGCATGCAGATTCCGTGTGGGCCTAATTATGGCTTAACAAGTGCTGAAGATTTTATGAAGATTGTATGAACAGAAAACATGGCTTAAATTGTGACTTAGTAGCAAAAAATCTAAAGAGAATCGGCTTACTGCCACTTTAGCTCTCAAAAATTCTTTAATGTCCCAACGTTTCGACCTACATGGTCTTCATCAGGTCGAAACGTTGTGACATTAAAGGATTTTTGAGAGCTAAAGTGTCAGTGTGCCGATTCTCTTTAGATTTTTTGCTTCCGAGTACATTTTTGATCAAGCACCTGCCTTCGAGATTTTTAGATGTGCGCACGTTTCTGTTTTAGTTTAAATTGTGACTTATCACAATTCAAACCTAAGTACGACGCGATGTTCAAGTACATTATTCACCAAAAATATACAAACATGCTAATGAAGCTTCCTTTAAAAACAACCTGCCACTGAATCCTACATGAGACACATTTAGACTGCTATACTCTAGCAGTCATCAGTAAATTGACTGGGATACAGCTCAAGATTGGGGCTTCACTGCTGTGGTATTTGCTTTTAAAATGAACTCTAGAGTCGACTCAGAGTCGTTTAAATGATTAACTTTTCATCCAAATCTTTTGCCTGTTCTTATCGGCGTTGACATGAAACAATACCAAATATGAGGTGCCAGATCCGGTAAAACGTGAATGCGCCCTTCCCTTCAAACCATAGCAGAGTGCAGATGTGGGATTAATCATGACTGAAGAGGAGCGAACACTAATGAGTGAACATTCTGGTGATTAATACAATAACATACCCTGCAACAGGGAACTCACAGGCCGTTTGCTATTAAAGGAAGGATCAGCAAAGAATTAATGTATGGGACTTTGTCAGTACACAGTTCATGGACCAGTTTATTTTTCCTCCAGTTTACAAGTGTGAGTGTTATTAAAATGGTTGCCTCCTTGTTTTCTATAACTTGCAAAATATGTATTCACAAAATATGTAGTAACAAAACTATGTAGCTTGTACTGTATCTGGGTAACTCTTTATATTGACATATTGTGTCTAAAACCACATTAAAAACGTGACGTGTGCCGCTTTCTTTACTGGCTTAAATGCCTTTGTGAGCTTGCAATCCCCTGCCATTTATTGTTGCTATGGCGACCATCAGCTGTCTTTACTTTCAACTTTTGCCACTGTATGGAATAATACTAATTGTGTGTCGTTGTTTTTACTTACGGTTAAGAATAAAACCATAAGAAGATGTTTAACTGCATTGCTTTAACGCACTCTTGCATTTGATTCACACATATAAGTTACCCTGCACGCTGACTGCTTCAACAATGTTGATAAGTCACGGTGGGCATTTCTTTCCGTCTCGTGCTGAACGTAGTTGACCAATTGCAACAGACTGGGTCATCTGACCAATTACCGCAAATTAGAGTCATGCAAAGGAGTCATGCAAATCACTGAACAAATCATATGGGAGTCATTGAGATAATTAGGTAAAAATAAACTAATGTTTATGGAAGTGTTTTCTGACCTTGCATGCATTTCAGCCTGTTGTTGGAGTTCCCCAAAATATGACCTTATATAATGCATAATAGGGGCTCTTTAAAAGCTCCATGTTGGCAATATTTGGTATGGTCATGAATATTAATCACCTCTGCTGTGAGGTGCAGCTCTATCTCCCTCACAAACAAACACACAGACACACACACACACATTGCATGTCCTCAGAAATAAACGCATGGAAAATAACCACACTTCATTTGTCAAAAAAAATATTTTAACAAAGTATACGCCTTGTTGAATATTTTTTGTTAACTGAACTGGTGAGGTTTATTGAACCAAGATGAAGTGAATGGGAAATCTAATATAAATCACCAGTTACCCATTTTGCTCCTCAGTTGTGTGGTGTGTGAATTATAAATTACAATTCTACCTGACTAAAGGGACAGACAGAAATGTGTTTTGAGCTGTATCTTTAAAGCCTTACAGTATATGAAAAAGCGGGCAGGGAGTAAATATCAAACTCTACGTAAATATAAGCAGTTTTGACGTTTATAGGTGTTCTTTCAGTCAAAAAAATATATTTTAAAAATCAGCAATTTTTACATGTGTTTGTTGCTACATTACAAAAATAAGTGCCACATTTCCCAGAGTACACCTTAAACTCACTAAAGATGTATGTAAACATATTGACACATTATGGTCTTTGGGGTGGAATATCCCACATTTTTGAAGATGTGTGTTGTCCTTTAGGCCCCAAAGTTGCCCAAAATTGAACAAGCGACGCCACTTCAAATGGACTGTTTCATCACTAATCATTCTTTCTTTTCAATGAACACGAACTGTCATAGTTTATCAAACGGAAACCTCTTGCAAAAAATATTTGACTGCGTGTCACTGCATCCCAAATGACTGAAAAGATATGACTAAAGCAATCTCCACTGTGCTGAGCGAGAGCGCTTCTCTTCCTGTTAAACTGAACAGTCACATCATTGATGACGTAAGTGTGCTCTAGTTCAGAAGGCAAAAAAAGCAGTGTGAGTCTGAGTTCTTGCTATGCGAGACCGGGGTTTGTGCAGTTTGTGCGTGCAACAAATGAGTGGCTACGAGTGAGGACTAATGTTTCCATCCATTTTGAAAACAACTCAATTTAATGACTCCGAGACTCTGAGAGTTCAGAGTTGCTAATTTTATACATGACACACATTCACCTTTACAGCTTTGCAGCTTTAAAACTTTTCATTCACTGCTACACAGTGAACCAGTTTTTTCATCTTTAAAAAAATGTTTCCAAAATTCAACATATGCTATCGTAACGCTGAAAAGCTTAATCATGCATTCACAACCTCTCAGTTACACTTTTGCAATGTGCTACTAAGTGGTTTCCCTGTAGGCCTAATTAACAAACTCCAGTTGGTTCAAAATGCAGCTGCTAGAGTGCTTTCTAGAACAAAGGAATATGACCATATTACTCCAGTTCTTTAATCATTGCATTGTTAAACACCGTATACATTTTAAAATCTTAACCCTGAATGGCTTGGCTCCCCAGTATCTGAGGGAGCGCTTGGTTTGTTACAGCCCCTCATGTCCACTATGCTCAATTAATTCTGGACAATTGATTATTCAGAGATTATCAAAATCGACTATAAGCAGTAGATCCTTCTCATATCTGGCGCCTAAACTCTTGAACAGACAACCCAGTACAGTTCAAGAGGCAGACACACTCACAAATCTCTTTGCATACACATTAAAAACACAAGTGTATAACTTTCGAAATTCAAATCTAACCTAACCAAAAAAGGATCGTTATGCTGCATTATTTAGGGCAACCAGAGTGAGGAACAATTCCCAAAAAAGGCATTATAGTTTGAGCGGTATCTAGGTTTATGTTGGTCTGTTTCTCCTTATCCTAGGATTGACATAATCCTGGACCCAGCCCGTAACCTGAGCAGATGGAGAGAATGAGACTGATTCCTGAAAGACCCTATTGACGGACGAGTCATTGCATTGAGCCTGTGGGCCAGCCTGAACACCCGCCGGTGAGCTCAGATCTGCAGCTTCTCCACGGTGGACATCCAGAATTCTCAAGCCCCCATTAAAGAGTCACGAAACACCAAAACACATTTTTTGAGCTGTTGACAGTCATATATAAGTCCCACACTGCTATAAACACTATTAGGACACATATATTTCGATAAAAAGTGAAAATTGGTTGTTTTTGCGTTATTTCAAGCAAATTCTTCCGGTTTGAAACTAATTTTTAAAGCAGAGCATGCAGATTAGATCCTTGCGTGTATTCCAGCGTGGAGGCTGGATGTCTGTATCTGCGAGTGCATCGTGACGTCTCTGGGTGTGCAGCTTTAAATCATACAAAATGCTTTCAAATCCAATGGTTCAAACCAATCAGCGCGCTCTATTGTGTATGTGGTGCAACTTCATTAGTATGCACGATCGCTTCGAAGACTGTTTTTACCTGTTAGTGTTCAGACGGCAGAGAGACAGTGTTGTGTTTACAGTATGTACTGCAACAAAGGTTTTGTTTTCATTTCCCGATATGAAAGCGCAGCTGGACTCACATGTGGACTACAATGCACGCGACACGCAGCAGAAATGCGTTTGTAAGGAACATTTTTTTTTACCCAAGAGCTTTTCTCATCTGGAAATGGTGAAATCCGGATTTGCCCCACATCTCCTTTTAAAAAAATACATGGCTCCAGTTCATGTTGATTGCCTTGTCTCTACAGATTTGGTAAGTGAGCGATCAGTGGTCTTTGTTTGTTTATTCAGATGACAAAGTTAGTTCCTATCATCAGCAGTACTCTTTCAGTTTTTAAAGACATACCTTAGAACGATTTGAGCTCTTACTAAGTTTACAGTACGTTAATATCACTACAATATTATAGACTGAAAGATCCGCTGTTATTGCTGCTCTCCGAGTGTAAACATGTAAACACCGCAATCAAACTATTACCATTGTGCAGAATTTTCGCCACATTTTGAGACAGGATAGTCTACACACACGCGGCTTTCTGACCCTACCTTACCGAGAAATGTGGAGAGTTTTTTTTTCTCCTGTATCAAACTCCATTCAAACACTTGTCCAGCAATTACTCGCATCTTGTTCGTCACAGGGGACATGTAGGAAATGTTCCTGAATAAAGGTGAAAGTGCCAAACTGCAGTTAAAGTCAACAAATTAAGAATTTGGCAAATAAATAGATTACTGACGTCCATGTAAACACAGTCACTGTCTTTCTCCCCGTGTCTGTGTTTGTTTTGCCTGTTTGAAAATCAGTGTGTTCCCAAATGGAAACTCCCATTTTTATGCGAAACCTTCCCTCTTTCCCTCCCCCGACACTCCTACCAAAACTAGAGGTATGAAAACACCCTGCTGAGACAGGGGGGTTTCGTGGCCCTTTATCTAAACTGCAGCTGTGCACAAGACATTTGGCCAGAGGAGAATTGGTCGTGCCCAGCTGAGCCTGGTGTTTCTTAAGTGTTTTTTTTTTCTTCACATTCATCAATTGGTGATTTTTATTCCTCGCCACTGGCTTGCTTGGTTTGGGATTTGTGAAGTTGCACATCATTGGGCTCTTCAGCATTTTGGCTTGCAGTAGTGACATTTACATTACACGAAACTCAACTCAACTAAAATGAACTACACTAAAATGAAGCAACTGGGAAACAGGACTGAAGCAGTTTCAATTTGCTAAAACTCCATCTATTTTAAGCTGCTTTGACACGATCTACAAAACCTCTACAGAAATAAAGATGAATTGAATTGAAGGAATTAAAAACAAACTGTAATAGGAGCAGTTTAAAGTGGTAATCACTGGTTAAAATATCTTGTGTTTGTGAAAAAAACGCTTTTAACATGAGAATGAGCCAAGAAATCTGTATGCACAATTATAAGACATTACCAAATACATCTTTTTAGGCTACTAAAATGGGCAAAGATTCACTAATCTACAATTACATACATGAACACAATCCAATTATTTCTGAAAGAAAAAGTCTCCTCGATGTCTTTATGCTTTCATGCACTGCCATCAAGCCTTTTACAGAATTAGTGTCACAATGCATCTAGAACTTTTACTTACTTACTGTCATAATTGACTGTTATTTCACCATGCAAAGATTAGGAAATAACACAGGATATCAGTTAAATGACACTTCCTCTATTTCTGATGAAGTGTGATGCTAAGGCAACATAAAACCTCCCATGTTGTCATGTTGTGAAAATGAATTGCTTCTTTGAGCAAGAGAATACACTTGTGTTAGTTTCGTTACCACAGAGGAACAAAAGACCTCTGTACTAAAAAGCTTGATGGGGGTGCGCACCACCCCCCACACACACAGTGCTAGGTTCAACAGAGGTCACATAAAGATTGCCACTATGTAAAAAGTATAAAAAGAAATAACTGCATGAACCATATCTCTTGCACTCTCACGGGCAAATGGGAAAACCACATACAAAATTTCCTATCTGATTCTGCGAAACAGGAACTGTTTATAATACACTCGGACAACATGTCACATTCTCACTACATTACTCATTGCAGCACTATGCAGCCCTTCTATCATTCTACACATACTTCCTTCTGTCATTCCACCATTCAAACAGAAAAACAAATAACCAGTTGTATTACTATGATGGAATGTCAAAACCATAACCAAAACTAAAACTTGTTCTCTCATTCACATAAAAATTAAACACAACTTTTTTCTCCATATGTTACAGTTTGTCCTCTATGAGAGAAAGCATAAGAGAGAGAGAGAGAGAGAGAGAGAGAGAGAGAGAGAGAGAGAGAGATGTCTGCTGTCTAAATTTCTAGAATCAGGTATTGGTGGTAAAACATAAAATAATAATTCCTTACATTTATACAGCGCTTTTCTGGGTACTCAAAGCGCTTAAACAATGGGGGGATCTCCTCATCCACCACCAGTGTGCGGCATCCACCTGGATGACGCGACGGCAACCATTTTGCGCCAGACCGCACACCACACACCAGCTGATTAGTGGAGAGGAGACAGAGTGATGAAGCCAATTATGATAGGGGATGGTTAGGAGGCCATGATGGAGAGAGGCCAATGGGCAGATTTGGCCAGGATGCCGGGGTTAAACCCCTACTCTTTTTCGAAGAACATCCTGGGATTTTTAATGACCACAGTGAGTCAGGACCTCGGTTTAATGTCTCATCTGTAATACGGCATACAACATTATAATAACAATGCATTCAAACAATCAGTGACCGATTCAAATAGGAAATAAGCGAACAGAATTCTTCACTCAGGGACATGGTGTGAGACAGGGCTGTCCACTGTCACTGACCCTCTTCAATATTTGCATCAATCAACAGGCAATGCTCCTAGATAGGCATGGGCCAGTATAAGATTCTGACGGTATGATAACCTTTGATAAAAATATCACGGTTTTACGGGATGACGGTATTGTGTTTACTGCTCTAAAATATATTCTTTTAAAATGTCTGGCTAAAAAAACTAAACCTTTTTCACCATTTAACACAATATATTTTATTTTGAGAAACATTTAATATATTTTGGAGCAGTAAACATGTCAGGCTAAATAATAAAAATGAATCAATGACTTCTGCTGTGTCCATTGGTTTCAAAAACACAGACTTCTTTACAATTTTTAAAAGGCATCTTTTGGTATCTTTTCTGTCGGAGATACTGTTATCCTAAAAACAAACAAACAAAAAAATATTACCCATACCTTAGGAGTGGAATAGCAGAACATTTTGGTGGTTTTGATACCTTGACTTTTCCAAACCGCGGTATACCTTGAAAACAGTTATCGTCCCATGCCTACTCCTAGAGCAAGCAGATACGCCGGGTCTCACACTATACGACTCCAGTGTAAAGTCAGTGTGAAGAGGGTCTACAGCAGCAGCTGGACATCCTGCACAGCTTCTGTCAGACCTGGGCCTTGACCGTTAACCCTAAGAAAACCAAAACCCTAATATTCCAGACAAAACCCAGATGTCTGGGAAAGAAACACAGTTTCACCCTTGCTATGACAAAAAATTGAACCTGCCACAAGCTACACATTCCGTGCCTTTAGTTTTTTTTGGGACAACAGTATCTCCAGCAAAAAGATAATCAAAGATGCTGTTTTTAAATTTGAAAGACAGGAGACAGAAGTCAATGATTCATTAAATTATTTAGCCTGACATGTTTACTGCTCCAAAATATTTTAAATGTTTCTTAAAATAAATAATTTTGAGTTCAAAAGGGATTTTATTTTTACCCAGACATTTAAAAAGAATATATTTTAGAGAAGTAATCACAATACCGAGAAACTGTGATATTTTTATCCATAGGTTATCATACCGTCAGAATTTTATACCGGCCCATGCCTAAGGTAAACGTCAACACAAATGCACTCACTCACTTACCTGCTGTCTCTGCAGTTTTTATTTCCCAGCTGGTTCCATGACAGGATGAAGAGGATGCTGCATCTGACACTGAAACACAAATGGATTCAAAATATTTGAGATGAAAAAAGTCAAAAATGAAGGGCACTAAGCGCCTCCATGTCCTTTTAATGTACAGCAGCAGTAATACCCTCTTATTATGCCTAAATTGACAATAAATGTTCCCTACGAATTTTAAACAAAATATATATATATTTTTTTGCATTGGTTAAGATGTATAGTTTGAGACAGGGTGATTTGAGGAAGAGACATGCCTAAAAACATGCAAACATTATCTAATGGATTCTATACTGTATTCCGAAATAAAGTATTGCTATGATTGTTGGATGTGGTAATGTAATAAGTAGGTCCAGACGGAATCTGCGGACATTTTTTGCTATTTCTGTGGAGTATTTTGTTAAAAATCTGCAGATTTATGCGGAGTAATTTTGGGAGTATCATAACAAAAAACTATAAAAAGTAATACCTTTTAAACTTTTATTTAATGTTTACAATGCGAATCTAATTAGATCCACTTTATTTGGTAAACAATGCAAATCTTTTAAATAAAATCTCTACTAAAAGACAGAAAATACTACTTTACAACCTGTATTTAAAAAAATAATAATAATATTTTCAAATTAGTCAATATTATTACTTAAATTAATTTAAAAACTGGATAAATATAAATTTCCACACATTTACACCAGTAAATAAACAGAATTAATTATGGGTTAAAAATTTGCAGAAATCTGCAGAATTCTGTGCGCGCAAATTCCGTGTGGCCCTAGTGATAAGATATGTTTCCCACGTGCAACAAGCAATGCGTTTTTAATCTATGGTAAACCTTACAGTATCCTACAATGTTACTAGAAAGTGTCAAAATAGCATGTCTTTCCTTGTTAATTACTATGGCTAGGACTGAATTAATTCTGTACTTTCACAATTTAACATATTAATTTTTAAAATAGTTTTACAAATGAGGATGTCCCTAAATAATGTGTAGTTTAGTCAGGTTTTGGTATGTCCCCGAATATGGTAAAGTAGGCAACACACACACTGCAGAAAGCTTCCAGCATCTGTGTGCACTCAGACACAAGAAAACATTACCATTACTCATTTGTATACATGATCACCGTGTCATCATTACATAACAAACAGACCAAAGTAAGAGATACAAACCCTTACGGCCCCAACCAAAGCTATTCCACTCTCTTCCTCATCTCCCTTAATCTACCTTCCGTTCTCACAATGGAATGTCAAGAATCTTGATTCTGCATAGGACCACATCCCCCTTCCTTCAACCTTTCCAACACGCACACAGATAAAACACTGGGCTTTGCTCAAGATTTCTGACAAGGAAGAAGAAGAAAAAAAACAGCAAGCTTTAAAAGAAAATTTAAAAAGAATTAATTTGCAAAGCCGATGAGTAGGGCCAGATGGAATCTGCGGGCATTTTTTGCTATTTTTGCGGAGTATTTTGTTAAAAATCTGCGGATTTATGCGGAATGATTTTAGGAGTATCATAACAAAAAAAAATAAAAAATATATATATATATAT
>CAIGQQ010034621.1:84419-105366 GCA_903798035.1 Danio albolineatus
AGCTGCCACACTCCCCTTCACACTCCCCATATCAATTATTGCTCAGTACAACACATCAAGCAAAATACCCAATCCATGTTAAAATGCTAAATTGTTAGGTGAAAAAAATTGCACAAGTAATGTACAAATTGGTTGTAATCAATTTTCTTTATCATCCACACTAAATGCAAATGAACTTTATGCGAAAAACTGGATTACCACATAAAAGACGTGCAAATAAAGCAGCGTTTCCATCTAACGAGTCAAAGTGGACAAAATCGTCACTTCCTGATTAACTGGCGCCAAATATCAACAGTAAAAACGTAATTTGCTGCAGTAGGAGAAGCTGCGTCAATCTCTTTCTTGATTTAATAAATGACATGTGCCTCAGAAGGCAATCCTGACACGCAGTGAACGCGCGGTGGCGTTTGAAGGTTACAGACGTGGAGCACAGACACTCTTGATTCTGGAGGTCATTAATAATATAATAACAACTACTGAAACGGTAAGGCGTTTTAGAATGACCAAAACAACATTTGAGATGTTTTACAGTGTGTTCAGCCTGCTGTTTTTTCCATTTACACACATTATCATCATCACATGATCTCTTATACCTTTTTTAATGCGCATGTTGGAATTTATGCGGTAAAAGTGTTTCCATCACAGTGTATGCGCATCTTTTCTTATCGAATAAAAAGTTAATCCTACTCAGTTATGCGCATACAGTTTTTATGCGCATTTTCAAAATTTATGTGCATTACGGGACGATAACCGTTTTCAAAGTAAACCGCGGTTTGGAAAAGTCAAGGTTTTTATACCGCTAAAATTTTCTGTTATTCTGTCCCTAAGGTATGAGTCAGATTTTTTATATATATATATATATATATATATATATATGAGCAATTCCATGCAAATATCAACCTTGCCATGAAAAAAAATTAAGTTGTCGCCAAAATAGCGAAACCCTTTTAATTATTTTTGTGTGTTCTTGTATTTTACAGTGCTGTACAAATTCTCAACAATGTCTCACTCAATGTTTTCAAACTATTATATTTGATTTACCAAAGTCACACGAATGGAAATTTCACATCCGTCACATCCATAACACAGAGATGCCACATCCATAACGAAGCTTTTTCCTCATAAATGTAAATTTATGTAAATTACTCATGTTTGTTCTGTAGATAGCCGACTCTTATCCTTTAGAAGAGCATTATTTCTTTTGGATTTGTGCAGTTTAATCTACAGAATTTCTACAAAGTATGTTCTACACTGTAAACTCACAGACTTTTTTCGTCACATCCATAACACGTTTATTTTCCTTTTTAAAGTATAAAAATTGTTTTCAGATTGATATTTTTCTGATCCCATAATTCTGTGTATATTTGTTTTGAAAGATGTAAACAGATGTTTTAATATAATGTTAACATATATCTTATCTGTGTGTTTATGTTTTAATTTTTTACAGCAAATGTCACAACCATAACGCCGGAATTGCTCGTATATATTTTTTGTTTTGTTTTGTTTTTTGGTGTAAATTAGAAGACATCTGTGTTTTTGAAACAAATGAAGACGGCACTAGTCAATGATTCACTTGAGTTATTCAGCCTGAAATGTTTACTGCTCCAAAATACTTTAAATGTTTCTCAAAATAAAATATATCGTGTTCAAAGGGGAAAATTTTCTTTTTCTTTTTTTTGCCAGACACTTAAAAATTATATATTTAAGAGCAGTAATCACAATACCGTCATACCGTGAAAGTGTGATATTTTTAGCTAAGGTTATCATACCGTCAGACTCTTATACCGGCCCACACTGATAAAAATGATTCTGAGTGGATGTAAATATTATGTGGTTAAATTTGTGAAATCAACAAAAAATGTTAAGTTCGTAGCTTTACATGAATATATCTAGTTTTGAATTCATACATGTTTGTTCAAAACACAAGACAATGTGCAATTTTTACTTTACTCTATTTTTCTACTTAATCTCAGGCAAAGGATTTTTGTACTCGCACACAACGTAAAATAACCTTGTTTAATTTACAAAATAACTACTTCCTTTCATGTTTGATCTGGAAACCACCTGCACGAGGAACAAGAGGACTCCAGGTAAGAATCAAGTTATTCAAATTAGTTACAGGTACATTAACATTTGTTTTACAACAGTTTTGACATTGTACAGAAACAAAGACAACTGTGAACTGTAAAAAGAACCGTGCATTATGTTGTACTATGCTTAAAATTGCTTTAGAAACGCGTTTGGCGTTGGCCAGTCACAACGACCGGCAAATCATAAGCACTCTGGGCTTCTTAAAAGAAGGAGCTTGGAGAAATCGAAGCAGAACATTTCAGACTTACTTGGACTAGAGTTGCTGCAATAAATGTATGAACTATTTTTAAAGCATTTTAATCTATGTTAAGGATGCTTTAACATCGTGTCCTCTAAAAATAGTTAATTAATCATTTTTTGCTTTAAAGAGTTTAAACAATTGAAGTAAAACGAAAGTAAATAATGATAAGGCTATTTCGGATTGAGTTTAAGCTCTAAATTTAAAGCTCATTGTGCAGCTGCCCTTTCAGTGCTGTGCCATGCTGGCAAAATTCCAATAAACACACACACAAAGATGTTAATCAGTTACCTACTGAGGCACTGAACAAAGGTCCCATTTTAGTTGTGGGTGGAGCATGTATGTGTCTCTCTCACTCTTCCTGTATGGCTAACTTGTATGTCTGGATAAAGATGTGCAATGCATCTATGTAAGAAAGTTATGCTTGAGCTGACAGATGGAAAGCATAGACTTTACAAACTCTCAATTTACTGTGCACAAACACATACAGACACACACAGAGACGCATAAACAAGGAGTCAAGAAAGATCCAGTGAAAATGATTAAGCTTCTGTGTTTTTATGAGAGCAGGGAAATACAAATTTGCCTGTGCAATTTGTCTTTTGGCCTTTTGGTTGTCTTTTTTGATGGGTTTTGCGTTACGACAAAATCGATTATATTTTAAAATCGCAACATAGTGAAGCAAATAACAACAACTAAATAATTATTAGCTTGCTTTTGGCATCCAATAACTTCCCATAACAATCCCATAATTCTGTGTATAGTTGTTTTGGAAAATGTAAACAGATGTTTCAATATAATGTTAACATATATCTTATCTGTGCGTTTATGTTTTAAGTTAAGTTTTACTGCAAATGTCACAACCATAACGCTGGAATTGCTGATATATATTTTTTGTTTTGTTTTGTTTTTTGGTGTAAATTGGAAGACATCTGTGTTTTTGAAACAAATGAAGACGGCACTAGTCAATGATTCACTAGAGTTATTCAGCCTGAATGTTTACTGCTCCAAAATACTTTAAATGTTTCTCAAAATAAAATATATCGTGTTCAAAGGGGAAAAGTTTTTTTTTTTTTAGCCAGACATTTAAAAAGAATATATTTTAGAGCAGTAATCACAATACCGTCATACCGTGAAACTGTGATATTTCTAGCTAAGGTTACCATACCGTCAGAATCTTATACCGGCCCAATGCCTAATCATGGTGTTTCCATCAAGCGTTTTTTTATGCGCATATCCAAAATGTGAATAAAAATAGCTGGATGGAAGAAAGTTATGCAAGAGCTGACAGATGAAAAGCACAGACTTTACAAACTCTCAATTTACTGCACAAACACATACAGACACACACAGAGACGCATTAACAAGGAGTTAAGAAAGATCCAGTGAAAATGATTAAGCTTTTGTGCTTTTATGACAGCAGGGAAATACAAATTTGCCTGCGCAATTTGTCTTTTGGTTGTCTTTTTTGATGGGTTTTGCGTGACGACAAAACCAATTATATTTTTTTAAATCGCAACATAGTAGACCCAAATAACCACAATTAAATAATTTTTAGCTTGCTTTTGGCATCCATTAAGTCAGGGGCGCCGCTAGCAATTTTGGGCCCCATGAAAAAATATGAGGATGGGCCCCTTACTACCAAGCTAGCTATCTAAACTCTTTGTCTGCAATGTAGTTATACTGACGTATGCATTTTATTATTGATTTTGTCCACTACTTATCAGTATTTAGTAAGAGAACGGCCATGACTGTAGCTAGCAGATGATTTATTGTTCAAATGTAAATGTAGTACAAAAAAAGGAACGGTAATCAAATATTCACTGAAAATTTTACATTTCTAAACACACAAAACACCAATGTGTCACTATTTAAATAACTGTACTGCAATAGTGTCGAATAGTGCTTAAGTATGCGATTTGGGACGCAGCTGATGTTAACCTTGAGGACATCGCTGCTTTGACAATTTACCTGACGATCGCACTCAACAAAGCATCAACTCTCTTCCCGCTATTGACGGATTAAACTTGTTTTACTTGTAATTTAGAGATACATTCATAATTTATATTACATTATAGTACTGTTATTAATTATAAAGTAGATCTCTGTGGGCCCCTAGAGTGCATGGGCCCTTAGAATCGTCCTAACTTTCCCCCCCCCTTAGCGGCACCCCTGCATTAAGTTACATTTCCTCTGATTTTGACAACCAGAACTCCCCTAGTTTCCAAACAATTATGTAGTTATGCTACAGGTAAGCTAAATGAACACACATGCACAATGCACTTAGCTCTTAATTTAATAGCAGGAACAAATGATGGAAAAAGTGTTTGTTTTTAAATAATGTAGTAATATTAAGAATGTGTATTTATTATTTGTAGTTTTATTTTATAAAAGTGCTGTTTTTAACAAATGAAGTTTGGATAAATGACAACTAAACTGATCTTCCCATAACTGAATAAATGATAGATTTCATGCTAATGCTCACTGCTTCACAGATGTTGTTATTCATTTAAAAATGTGCCTTAGGGTCAATAGTATATGGATGCGGATATGCACATGCAAGCTGAGACACGTGATTTCTGACATGCAGTCTCAGACACATGCATTTAAAAGAGCTAGTGACATCATTGTGAGGGGTAGGGTTAGAGGTTAGGTGCATGCATAAAAAGCACTGCATTCAGTCTCTACTTACATCTGCAGCCGGGTTTTAACATTTTAATCAATTCATATTCTAATATTACATGAAAGTAAAAAAAAAAGAACCCTATTATGGGTTTTTGAATATTACCTTCTGAGCAGTGTGCAACACAGATTGTGAGCCTTGTTTAAAACTATTGACTTGATTGATAAATATAAATAAATAAATAAATAAATAAATAAAAAATAAATAAAAATAATAATACAATTTAAAAAAAGAAAAAGTTGACATGCAACTTGCGTCCAGAAATTTTGCCTCTTCATATTGAGGTCGGCACCTAACATTACCAAACGTGTAGTGCCGGATCCAGTGAAATGTGAACATGCCCTTCACTTCAAACCCTAGCGGAGTGCGAATGTGAGATTGATCATCACTGAAGAGGAGCAAACATTAACAAGTGAACATTCTGGGGATTGATACAATAACCTACCCTGTAATAGGGGGTTCCCTGACCATTAATTAAAGGAAGGATCAGCAAAGACTATTAATGTATGGGACTTTGTAAGATCTTGACAGGAACTTTGTCACAACACTTCATGGGGTAGTTTCTTCTTCCTCCAGTTCACAGGTAACTAAGTGTGAAAAATGGTTGCCTCCTCATTTTCTCTAGCTAACAAAATACTATAGGTGGGCATAGAACTGTTTTAATCTAGATTAATCTCTCTGTAATTTTGGAATTAATCTAGATTAATCTAGATTAAAATGGCTCATTTAAATTCTGCCAAAGTCATTCAGAGTATGTGTGCTACCACAAATAATGACTAAAAGTAAGTCTTTAAGAACGGGTTTCTCAAGCAGTTTGTGATGCATTTTGGAAACAGGAGATGAGCCCCTGGTCTAATGCGCCACCTGGCTTGAGAAACTTCTACTATGATAATTGGTGATGAAAATCAATTATGTTCTCTAAGACATACTTGAGTTTACTAACTGTTTATTAAACATGAATTTTGAACTGTAGCCTACATAAGCTCGAAACAGCAATTTTTGATTACCTTAAGCCGACTAAAGTCATAACTGAACTAAACATAAATGGATTTAAGAGGTGGAGTATGCATCTTTTAGTGGCATTATTGAAGTTAACACCGCAATTAAACCATTACCGTCATGTAGGACTTTTCCTCATGTTTTCCAATAAGATCCACACACGTGGCTGTCAGTAAAGGACCGTACACACACACACATCGAAAAATGCAGAAGTTATTTTTTTCTTTCCATTTGGCATGCATTACTAAATTCCATAACACCCTCACCAGTCCTTACTCCCTATTTGCATCTAATACCCCTGTTTGTCACGGGGGCATGAATGAAATGTTCATTAGTGAAGGTGAAACACCCAAAATTACAGAAAACTCTTACATGAAAGTCTTGTCTATTAAGGCAAATAACTAGATTACTGATGTCTGTGTAAGCGTAGTCAGTAGTGTCTTCAAAGTAAGAGAAAGATCCAGAAGGGCATCCTGCTGATTTGATTCAGAAGGGTCACCGGTTTGACTTTCATTCAACGTCATTTATTTTAAAAAGCACCCGCTCCATTTTATTTGTTTACGTTTTACTGGAACGCATAAACTCTACAGGTGGCTGACAGTTAGATGTGGAGCTAACATTAATCAGATTCAGTCTAGTGAACTGCATCCATGTTAGCACGTCATGTTTAATGTGGTAATTTTACAGTTGGAATACACACAGGTTCGAAGACTCTTTCTTATAATTCCGCAATTATATAGTATATATAATAATTATGCAATTCGTATACATCCGCGCTAAAATATCAAGGTAAAGGTAGATCTAGATTAACGGCAATATTTTTTTTTATCGCGCGATAAGAGTCTCGTGTTAACGCAGCACATTAACACCGATAACGGCCCACCGCTACAAAATATGTGCAATTGTGTTTTGTTTCTTGTAATTCCTCCACACAGCTTGTACTGTATCTGGTTAACGTGTAAGACCATATTGAAAATGCGACGTGTGCTGCTTTCTTTATCAATTTTAATGTATTCCTGAGCTTGCGATCCCCTGCCGTTTGTCATTGCTATGGCCACCATCAGCTGTTCTTACACACGTGCTGCATTCAGTTTTCAAAATAAACATTTGCCACTGTGTGGAATGCAGAATGTGTCTCGTTGTTTTTACTTATGGTTACAAATATGCTGGTGCTTAACTGCATTGGTTTAATGCACTCCTGCATTGGGCTCACACATATACTCTCTACTCTAGCTACTTTAGCAATGTTGGTAAGCCATGATGGGCATTTTTCACGTTTCGTGCTGAACGCAGTCGACCGTAACAACAGACTGGATCATCGAACCAATCACCGCAAATTAGCCTCACGCAAAGGAGGGGTTTGGGAAGAAATGAATCGCTGGACCAATCATATGGGAGTCATTAGGATAATTAGGTATAAATAAATGCATATTATAAGTCAATGAAAGTGTTTTTTGACCTTGCTTGCATATCAGCCTGTTGTTGAAGACCCCCGAAAACAAAACAAAATTGTTATCGTTTACTCTTCCTTCACTTGCTCCAAACAAGTTTCCTTCTTCTGTCGAACACAAAATAAGACATTTTGAGGAACGCTGGAAAGAAGTAGCCATTGACTAGCCATATTATTTTTTATGCCTTCATGACGCTATGCTTCCATCACCTATTTTATACGCATTTTGGATATGCATGTAAGAAAATATGCAAGAAAGAAAAGCACATACATTTTCAAAATGTGCATAAAAACATCAGCACACAACTGAATAGAATAAACTATGATGAAAACACATTTACCAAATAAATTCCGGCATGCAAATAATAAAAGGCACAATGGGACGACATTATTGGACAAACCAGCAGATTGACATTATAAAATAATTCTAAAATGCCTCAGCAAAAATCTGTCATCATAGTGGTTCAGTATTGTTATTCATTATATTATTATTGTTGCGATTATTATTTCCTCCAGAACTGTCTTGAGTTTGACCTCCCAGAGAGTCTCACTACTCAAAAACAAGCATGCATGTGCAAGTCTGCAGCCATATACTGTTGGTTCACTGCGCTTTGTCTACTGAGGTGCAAGTAATATAATTATTAACGGCCGTTATTTTATGTTTTTTTTTTTTGCCACCCCAGCTGCCGGAAATAAACCGTAAAATTACGGATTGTTTTACAGTGTACAAATAAAACTTTTTTTTTTTTCCATACCACACTGTAAAAAATAAATCCATAAAATTTACGGTAAAAAAACAGCAGCTCTGGTTGGCAGTATTTCACCGTAAGTAAAAAAAAAGAAGAAGTAAAATAACGGCCGTTAAATTACAGAAATATACCGTAAAATAATGTATATTAAATTACAGAAATTTTAAAGAAAGTTCAATTTAAGGAAATCTCTGTAATTTAATATCCGTTATTTTACGGTATATTTCTGTAATTTAACAGCCGTTATTTTACTGACTTTTCCGGCACCCCAGCTGCCAGAAATAAACCGTAAAATTACAGATTTTTTTTACAGTGTGTATTTGTATATCAATATGTACAGATACACAATTATTTAAAGTGTTAATGTAATTAACAATTATTACAAATAATTTGTGTAATTTTCTACGGAATCCTTTCTTAATTTTTAATAGTTGGATACAGTTAAATATATCTGACTAAATATGTTAAATATATTCGTTGTTCAATTAACAAATGACAGTTACGTTTATGTGAATACAAACATTATGAAATAATTCAGTGTGTATCAGACCATTCAAGTGAAATAAACTTGCTCAAGAAAAATAAATTCAGGATCACACTCAGTTTGTGAGCAAAGAGGAAGACAGATGTGTCTCAATCAGCTCAAATAACACATTGAGAACTCTTCTGTGACATGCTGAACTTCCAAAGATTTACGTTTATAAATAAATAAGAATGGCTCTAACAAACAATTCTTCCTATATTTCCTTTACTTCTCTTTCGTGACTTTTTCTTGGTATGTTTCAACTCCCTCCTTTCCTGTTCTGCATGCGATACTGAATTCTTTAGCATGTCCTTACTTGTTTACAGAGAATTGTAGAATTCGGAGTGTGGGCACGCTTAGTACTTAAAACCCAACTGACACTGTGGCAGCTCTCAAAAGTACACAGGTGTGCAGACACACGCTTGCTTGGGTATGTATGTATTTAACGTAGGCCTGAAATTTGAAATTATAAATACCAATTTTGAGAATGCAAATCAGCTTTAATGTTAGAGCGTAAAAACAAACAGCAATCTTGCACTCACTGAAAATCCTGAAACTTATTGATCTATAACAGGGGTGCTCAACCCTGCTCCTGGAGATCTACCTTCCTACATAGTTCAGCTCCAACCCTGATCAAACACACATGAACCAATTAATTAGGACCTGAACAGTACTTGATGATTACAGGCAGGTGTGTTTGATATGGGTTGCAACTGAAATCTGCAGGAAGGTAGATCTCCAGGAACAGGGTTGAGCACCCCTGATTTATAATGAGTGCAAACATTGGTGCACACTCAGAGACTATAAAACGAAAGTGAATTATTTATTTATTTATTTTTTCAAATTCATTAACGACTTGCAATGCTTAAACAAAATTCATACATTTACTGCACACTTTAGTTCACCCACAAATTATATGCATAAAAACAGGAAAACAAATAAAATTACCAGGCTGCACCTGCTGGATAGGATTGGGCCATGCAATGGCCACAATATGATATACTGTGAATAATATATATGTCAAAACTGAATAACTCGAGAGCCTTGCTGTCTATGTAGGAGGAGAAGATCACAGATTGCACCTAGAATATTTTAATTTGTATTCCGAAGGCAATTGAAGATTTAGAACGACATGAGGTTAAGTAATTAATAACTAAATTAACGATTTTGGGTAAACTAACCTTTCATGAAGTGCACAGTATGACCTCAATTGAACAAAGAATGCAATTGAATGCAATTATTTTACGGTAAATTTCTGTAATTTAATGGCCGTTATTTTACGTATTTTTTCCGGCAGCTGGGATGTCGGAAATAAAAATGTAAAATAACGGCTGTTAAATTACAGAAATTTACCGTAAAATTACAGATATCAAAGGGTCACGAAACACCAAAACACATTTTTTAAGCTGTTGACAGTCATATATGTGTCCCACACATATGCTATAAACACTATTAGGACACATATAATTCGCTAACGAGTGAAAATTGGTTGTTTTTGCATTATTTCGAGCAAATTCGTTCTTCCGGTTTAAAACAATTTTTTGAAGCTGCGTCACGCCGATGAGATCCATACGTGTATTCCAGCGTGGAGAGTGGACGTCTGTACCTGCGAGTGCATTGTGACGTCTCTGACTGTGCGGCATTAATTCATGATAGACTTGGTTCAAACCAATCAGCGCGCTCTATTGTGTATGCGGTGCAACTTCATTAATATTCATGATCGCTTCGAAGACTGTTTGTACCTGTTGCAGTGTTCAGACGGCAGAGAGACGCCACGCTGTGTTGCCAAAACAAGAGGAAGAGGAAGAATTGTTTGGAGACACAGGTCGCCAGTGTTGTGTTTATGTGCTGCAACGAAGGTTTTGTTTTCATTTCCACGCTATGAGAGCGCAGCTGGACTCGCGTTTGTAATGCGTTTGTCAGGAACTTTTTTTTTCCACCCGAGAGCTTTCCGCATCTGGAAATGGTGAAATCCGGATTTGTCGCCCGTCTCCTTTTAAAAAAATACACAGCTCCAGTTCATGTTGATTGTCCTGTTTTTGATAAGTACGCGATCTGTGCTCTTTGTTTGTTTATTCAGATGGGAAAGTTAGTTTCGTCAGCAGTGCTGTTTCAGTGTTTATAGACAGACCTTAGTCAAAATGATTAGAACTGTTACTGAGTTTACAGCACACTAACATCACTACAGTATTATAGACGGAAAGATCCGCTGTAGATGCTGCTTTACGAGTGTAAACATATAAACACCGCCGCATTTTGTGACAGGATAGTGTATACACACACGGCTTTCTGACGCTACCTACCGAGAGCATAAGTTACCGAGAAATGGGGAGGGTTTTTTACTTCTCTCATACGCCGGGCGGTCTCAAACACTCCATTAAAAACGCACTCTTAGCAGTTTCTCGCATCTCGTATGTCACGGGGGCATGCAAGAGATGTTCCTGGATTAAACTGAAAGTGCCGTTAAAGTCGACAAATTAGTAATTTGGCAAATAATTTGATTACTCACGTCCATGCAAACACAGTCACTGTCTTTCTCCTCTGCGTCTGTGTGTTTGTTGTGCCTCTGTGAAAATCAGCCATTTTTATGCAAAACCTTCCCTCTTTCCCTCCCCCGACACTCCCACCTAAACTGAGCTGGACACACCCACTTTCGTGGTCCTTTAAATTACAGAAATTAAAATTTAAGGAAATTTCTGTAATTTAATATCCGTTATTTTACAGTATATTTCTGTAATTTAACGGGCGTTATTTTACTTTTTTCTTTTTAATAAACTGTAAAACTACAGATTTTTTTACAGTTTACACTAAAAGTTTTTTCTAATGTTCAGAATTTTATTTTTTTTATTTTACTTGCTTCTCAGCCGCCATTAGATTCTCAGTTGCGTACGATTCTAAACTTTTCTTGGTTCATTCCATGTTTTATAGGCAACCTCAATCCAGCTTGTTCTGATTTGTAGAGATGGTTTTGAATTAATCAAGTTCATTTTCATGCAGGACTCCATAGTCCAGCAGTTAGTAATCTGCATGTAATCTGTGAGTGCTTCTCAATATCCTTGCTTTTTCCTCACACCTATGTCCTCCGACCGTAAACTGATCAAGCTCAATCTTGTATGACATCACGTGTTTTTTGGATGTTGAAACTATTACAATAATAATAATTATCCATTCTGTAATATTCAAGAATCTGCTTATGCAAGCAAAATCAGTGGTGTACAGTATCCATTAAAATGCTTCGAAGTGACGCTAAAGGAAGCATGGATATATGATTTCACTTAATTCAATTATTGTGGATTAAGGCCTACAGTATGCTCCTGGTTTCATTTAAATCCTGTCCAGGAAGTGAAGTGAGCCTTGTAAAGTATGATTTTCTCACACTCAAAACTGGTACTCTGCTTTCACCCATCCAAGTGCAAACACATTCAATCTGAGTCAGGAGTGAGAGCACACACACAACCACACACACACTTTGAGCATACAGTACACCCGGCGCAATGAGCAGCTATTGTTTCCAACACCCGAGTAGCACTTAGCGGTTAGGTGCTTTGCTTCAGGGCACCTCTGCTGGGTACTGAAGATGGAAAGAGTGTGGTTCATTCACTCCTCCGCCCAACTTCAATTTCTGCCAGAAATGGAACCAGCAACCTTTGGGTTACCAGTCCAGCTCATTGACCATTAGGCAAAACTGACCCTAGTTTCCATTAGGAAACTGACCCTATCTGATTTTCTACCCATTTATAAACAGAAGAACTGGCTCTGTCATACATAATATGTTCTTTAAACCATAACAGTTAGTCCTGGGGGTGTGTATGTGTGTGCTTGTACCCATTTCTTAGGAAAAATGTTTCCCTGCGCCTCTAAAACAAACACACGCACTGTGCTCTCACATGACTGAGAGAATCAGCCCATTCATGGCCCCTGTCACCACAGTGACCTCTCTGCTGACTGTGAGGGAGTGTGTACGGGCATCCCAAAGTGTTTCTGTCCCCTGACTGATGACATCACAGTCTGCCACCAAAGTCTCTCTGAAGCACTTGTCACATGTAGTTGGGTGAGGTCCAGAGAGCTCCTCACAAAAAAACACGTGTCTAGACACACTAATACAATGGCTGAAAATAGTATGTCATGTTAAAACATAAACAGGGTGAAGAAACAGATCTGATTTATTTGTCTCTTATTGAATGGAAGACATCAGACTGGAGAATGGAGAAATGTGTTGACTCACAGACGATACAAAACATACAAGTTCCCTAACTGAAAATAGCAGATGAAATCTTAATTTAGAAGTAGCTTTAGGAATGATCTCAACTAGGGATGGGCGGATGGATCCTGAAGTATCGATATTTTCAATACTGGGAATGTATCAAAAAGATCGATTCTGAAGTAAAAGTATCGATCTTTTCTGGGGGGTTTTTTACTGAGTGATCAGAGATTTTGAAATATCTAAACAATTATAGCGCCGCATATTATATAAATATTCACTTAAATAGGAACATGAATAGGAACTATAATATTCCTCCGCTGTATCTCCACTGATAGGTCAGTGTTAGCTCACGGCACAGTGGTACAGACACCACACACACCCAGCGCGGGTTGTAAAACTCGAGAGCGGAGCTGTGGTCATCATGACTGAACGTAAACTAAGTATAATCTGGAGTTATCGTAAAAGTAATCAGCTAAAGGGAATAAAATTCTGTTGTTCCTTCACAAAAACCTGGAAACTGATTAAAATCAGGAAGCACAAATGAATATTGCAACTTAAACTTAAGATTCAATCCAAAGTTCTGCTGATATGACCTTTTAAATAAGGGGAAGAATATCAGTTGTGCAGTCTATTATTTTTCATTATATATGGGACTGTTTAGCCAATTATCGTTCTGTAATTTTAATAAATGTAAAAAAGTTTTATTTAATAATAATAATAATAATAATAATAATAATAATAAACTTTAAAAAAAATCACTCTAAAACATTTCATTGAAGTATTGATAAGTATCGATTTAAGTATCGATATCGAAGATACTTGTCTTGAAATAATTGGTATCGGATCGGAAACAAAAATATTGGTATCGCCCATCCCTAATCTCAACCCAAAGACACTATTTTACAAGAAGGCCAACCACTTGAAAAGCATTTACAGTGGATACCTTTTTTCTTTTTCAAATAGAGCCTAACTGAGTCCAATTTACTAGAATGAATGAATGTGTGTGTATAAACACACGACACACAATGAAATACAAAGTAGGAAGGATGTGTGTCAGATCAAGTCAAAAGGGAGAATATTTGGATTTGTGTTGTCTTCTGTTAGAACTTTTGAAAATGTATTTTCTATATCTGAAAATAACAGTTTAAAGGTTTATTTAGTAGATGTCACTTTAGGAACGGTGTCCAACTCAGTTTGGTCAACCAAGCTTCTGAGTTCTTACTTTCAAAGTTCATGTTCAGAATTTTCTGGAACACATATATATTTAAAATGTGCTTTCAGTATCATGTGTTATAGGGATAGGGAGTATCAGGCATGTGCAGGGGGTTGGGGCTCCTGGAAAGAAAGTGCACTTTTTTTTTCCTGGGGATAATTTTTTTTTTAAATACTACTACTAATAATAGGTGACACAGTGGCGCAGTAGGTAGTGCTGTCAGCTCACAGCAAGAAGGTCGCTGGTTCGAGCCTCGGCTGGCCAGTTGGCATTTCTGTGTGGAGTTTGCATGTTCTCCCTGTGTTCATGAGGTTTTCCTCCAGGTGCTCCGGTTTCCCCCACAGTCCAAAGACATGCGGTATAGGTGAATTGGGAAAGCTAAAATGTCCGTTGTGTATGAGTGTGAATGAGTGTGTATGGATGTTTCCGAGAGATGGAAGGGCATCTGCTGCGTAAAACATGTGCTGGATAAGTTGGTGGTTCATTCCGCTGTGGTGACCCCAGATTAATAAAGAAAAGAAAATGAATGAATGAATAAATAATATAATATATTTTATATGTGAAGGTGACACGGTGGCTCAGTGGTTAATACTGTCACCTTACACCAAAAATGTTGCTGGTTCGAGTCCCAGTTGGGCCAATTGTGGACTTCTGATGTGGGTTTCCTCCGGGTGCTCCGGTTTCCCCCACAGTCCAAAGACATGCACTATAGGTGAATTGAATAAGATAAGTTGGCCGTAGTTTATGTGTGTGTGTGTGCATGGATGTTTCCCAGTACTGAGTTGCAGCTGGAAGGGCACCCGCTGTGTAACACATATGCTGGATAAGTTGGCAGTTCATTCCACTGTGGTGACCCCTGATGAATTAAGGGACTAAGCCGAAGGAAAATGAATTAATGAATGTATGTGTGTGTGTGTTCTATTTCAGAACAGCTTTCCTTGTCAAACACACACAAAAAAAAAAACTAAATATCAAAGTATATCCAGGTTTTAGTCTACCCATCAATATTTTCCTGTAGGTTAGGTAGTAATTAATAGTCATTCAAACGTCTTTACCGAAGCCTCTCTACTTAAGGTTGATCTCGAATGTCTGCCATGTTTGTAGTTTATTTACACTTTTTTTACCCGAGTTTGTAGTAATGTAATTCACGTCCTGCACGCAATGTATTGCGGGCAATATTAGCAGAGTATGGATGGTTCTACACTTTGATTTTTTTTCCGGAAATAGTAGAGTATCCGGGAACCTTTGGTGTACTCTTTTCTTTTTCAACATACTATAGTTTGGGACACACTAATTCTATTTTCAAATACTATTTAGGATGGATAGCTTGCGAATTGGAATGCAGCAGGAGAGTGAGTGTGAAACAGGTGTTACTAACAGACCTGTTATTGAAAGAACCAGCAAAGTAAATCTGATATATATAGAGAAAAGTTTTCCCTCTCATTTTAGTAATTTATTCAGAATATAGTGTTAATAAAAACACTTAGGCTACATATAGGCTAGCAATTGACTTTCATAGTAGTTTTTTTATAGTGCCTATAAGAGTGTCCAACAATCTTCAAAGTATTTTATATTGTTGTTAAACAGAAAAAAATATCATAATAGATTGAAAAAGGTCAATAGTTTAGTTTACCCAAAACGTTTAATTTACCCACCCTCAAGGTGTTCCGAATCTTTGTGTTTCTTTATTTTGTTAATACTAAAGATATATTTAAGAAAGCTTAAATCCTGAAATTATTGACTTCCAGAGTAGAAAAAAACAAATACCATGAAAGTCAATGGTAACAGGTTTCCTACTTTCTTCAAAATATGTTTGTGTGCTCAACAAAAGAAAAAAGTCAAATACGTTTGAAACAAGTTAAATGTGTGTAAATCGTGACAGGATTTTCTGTTTCGAATAACTTGAATTCATTCATTCATTCATTTTCTTTCCGGCTCAGTCCCTTTATTAATCTGGGGTCGCCACAGCGGAATGAACCGCCAACTAAAACAGCATTTGTTTTACGCAGCGGATGCCCTTCCAGCTGCAACCCATCTCTGGGAAACATCCATACACACTAATTCGCTATCACACACTAAGGACAATTTTAGCCTACCCAATTCACCTATACCACGTCTTTGGACTTGTGGGGGAAACCGGAGCACCCGGAAAACCCATGCAACCACGGGGAGAACATGCAAACTCCACACAGAAATTCCAACTGACCCAGCCGAGGCTAGAACCAGCGACCTTCTTGCTGTGAGGCGAAGGTGCTACTCACTAGCGCGCCCAACTTGAATTCAGTTTTGAATTATTTGATAAAAAAGTGCCCTTTCTCCACGTGAGACCCTGCCCCTTGAAAGGTCTCAGCACGTCCCTGAGGAGGTTGGTGAACGGGCTGTGGGCGTGCCTTGAGGCTGAGAGTGCTGCCTTCATTACTCATGTCTGTACAGCTTTTGAGTCATTTAGTCCAGCATTATGCCATCGCATCCGTCTACATTAGGCCACGTTATATGGATTGTCAGGTAAACTTGTAATGGAATGCCATCCAACTCAGCCTACATTATATATATATATATATATATATATATATATATATATATAGCTATATATATCAAGAACTGATGTTACTTGGATTCTAAAAACCTTGCATTCTTATTACCTGCAATATGTTTATTAAAGCGAGTTAAAGTATTCACTAAACTAAAACAATATAAAAATCTGATATAACACCAAAACATTAAAGTAAAGCATTGCGGTTAGACACTCCAAATCTGTAATCTAGTATGAAATATTCATAGAAACGTAGTTATATGGAATTACTAGCCTAAGTAAATTATGAATTAAAGTTGGGAGAAACAAAACTCCTATTGACAGTTTGGCCAAGGTTTACAATCCTTACTATTTAACTGGATATAAACAAACAAACACCGAGGCAATCAGCGCTTGATATCAAAGAAGCCGTCCGTGAGGATTCGTGCAATCTGACAAGTCTACGACAAACTCAAACCAATACAAACACAACCGAGTACACAATATAAAATGACGCAAAAAGCTCACCTCCCGTACAGATTGTTCCACTGGGCTGAAATGCACGACACCAGCTCTGTGTGATTCTCGAAAAATGAATGTTAAAAGTTTACTGAGCGTGTAACGATTTAAACTCCAAAAGCATTGACTCGAGCTGATTTAATCACGACACGACGAAAAAATGAACGAAGCTTCTCAATACCGTCTTTCCTTCGACAGGTGAACTGATTTGATCCGCTTCCTGCTTCTTTCAACTGGCTAAGCGAAACAAGCGATCGCTCGGTTTTTTTTCCCTGTTTGCTTTGAACGCCCTCCCTTTCCTCACGTAACCGCTATTTAGCGAACAGTTCAGCTCACAGACAGTCGGACCTAGCCGTGATCTCACCCGGACATAGTCATAAAGTAATGCGATGACAACTTATGCAGTCGCGAATGTTTTAATGTAGTATAAATATCTTCTCGCAGATCCCCTCTCCTAGGCCGTAGGCTATGAACTGCGTGACTCTCTGTCAGCTTGCGCATTCCTCCATTCCGCTGGGATGACGGTGCACTGGACGTATTGGCTGCCTGGCCTAATTGTTTCACTTTTTTCTGAACAGCGTTTGTTTGTTAGGGCACGACAGTTTCAACAATTTTGGTTTATTTAATTTGTGGAGGTTTTAGTTTAATTTGGGTAATTTATTTTCCCTAGAAATCAATAGGTCATAAATAAATCTTGATTAATATAGGATAGGTCAGTTCATAAAAATATGGACTATTAAAAATTATTAGAGATTAGAAAACTATAAAAGCTAATAAAGTTCCGCTCGATTTTTATTAACCAAATAGTTATTTTTTGTTCCCACGCTGTTACTCTTTCCTGGTTTAGTTCCGACCTGTTACGCTTTATTTACGGCGCTGTGCTGTCATCTAGTGGTAAGGCTAATTTTTACCCAAGCATAAGTGTTATTTGGACTGACTTCATTCAGCCTCGTTATGTAGAATATAAGGTGAATACTTTAGACCTATTGCAGGCACCTTTTTACTCCGACACTTTTCGTTAGACAAACAAGAATGGTAATACACTATGAAATGGATAAATTGTTGAAAGCTATTTTCTATCAGAACAATATCCATTAAGTTTATGGAGAAGTTTCTCCTGTTCATTTTTATAAACTTTTCTTGAAGTGCCTTCTAAAACGTGAATGTAAATGTTGAATTACACTAATTATTTGAGTCTCTTTAACTTGCTTTAGATGTTTCATAAATCTGGCCAGGTTGAAAGCACTCATAGGAGTGAAAGTATTACAATGATACAGCCTAAAGTGAGTAGGCTTGAATTTATTTATTTATTTAGTCATCATGAAATAATCTTTTAAGCAGTTTTGAAATTTGGATCAACTCATATCTATTTTATTTTGCATTAAAAGGATAGTTTGCCCCAAACCTGTTTGAGTTTATTTCAGAATCAGAAAGAGCTTTATTGCCAGGTATGTTCACACATACGAGGAATTTGTTTTTGTGACAGAGCTTCTACAGTGCAACAGAATTACAGAGACAGGACAAAAAACAGATAATAAAAAATAAATATTAAAAAAAAAAAGAGAAGTAAGTGTTAAATGCAAATAATCAAACTGACAAGTGTATGTGCAGGCATATTACTATATACAACGTTATATGTGCAGCTGTTATGTGCAAATTGGCATGTAAAGTGTGTTGTTAAATAAGTGTATGTGTGTGAAAGTGTATAGCAAGTAGTGATGTTGGTTCCACGATTATTATCTTCAAGTGTTCATGAGAGGGATTGCCTGGGGGAAGAAACTGTTTCTGTGTCAGGCTGTTCTGGTGCGCAGTGCTCTGTAGCGTCGACCAGAAGGTAAGAATTTCTTCTGTAGAACAATATATATATATAATTGAAGAAATCTGATTTGTTTTCCGACTTTGGGAGTCAGTGTTTACATGTTTTCAGCTTTCCTCATAGCTATGTGATCCCACAGATGACTCCATACATGTGGAACTGTGTGGTAATACTTGTACATGTATGTTTCCATTTATTTAAATGACAATATGTATTAATAATAATTACACCCATGCTGGTAATGTCTGAAAGGTGCTTATGTATGTGAATATAGACTAAATGGATCCACACTTTTTTTTCCTTTCTTTTTTATTAAAGGGGTATCCCGGGACATTTTTCACTCAATCCATTTTATTCCATTAAACATTCTGTGCAACCTATAATCTCATCATCCTTACACATGAAACTTGAAAGGAGTCCCCATGCCTAGGTGCATAATGGGTATCATAACATAACAATTTGTTTAATTGAGAACCTTTGCAAGTATAATATTGCATGTAGGCTTCTTTGTTGCTTAGATTTGAGGTATTTAAAAACCTAATAGCAGGAAGGACTGTGCTGCTGTGATAAACTAGATGTAGATTAAGGTTTGAAGGTTATTTGCGAATTAAACGTATTACCATACACTGAAATAAGGTGCATGACATCTTATCATCTTCTGCCGATACACATTTTCTTGTTGTTGTCTGTAGTCCACAGATTTAAATCATTTGATGATATTTCTAGGAAAAAAAAATCTAAGAGATGTTATAGCTAAAATGTTTGGTGTCTGCATAGGCTATAGTTTGCTGATTCAGATTCAAATGGTCAATGTTAAATCTTCATGATTTTTCCCCATTGTGTTGTTTACTAAAAACATATTATTATTCATATAGATTATTATATCGTTTATCCTTTTTTTCTGAAAGTGTTTTAACATTTATAGTGTAAAGTAATTAATATACAACAGAGAATGACCTTGGCGACAAAGGTCGTTTTCAGGTCACTGCGTTATTTCAGCAAGAATCTCTTGTCTTCATTATCTTCCAGAGGGAAATGACACATCACTTATTTTTAGCTGACCATTTCTGAACCTCATTATAACATTTTTATGTTCCTTCTGGGTGAAAGGGTCGTCCATACAAATTGTGTGTATACATTTCCTATTTACAAACGAGTGTGGCATATCATAACACACCCCAATAATAATCTTGGCATAGAGATGGCTATTTAGTGTCGTCTATTGTTCATCAAAGGTAATAACACAAAACATCACGTAGGGTGAATCTTCACTCAATGTCCAGTTTTAAAAGGAGAAAAACGAAATAATGAAACCACACAGCCCCACTGTCCAAATTATTTTGGATTCTGACAAAAATCATGTGCTTCATAACAATTGCCGGATTTTGTGCGAATCAAATCTTCGACTATTTTCCTGTGCATAGAAAACACAGCTGACCCTTCTCCCCTTTTTTCAATAGACGCGGGGCACGGGAGCTCGTGGAAACCACTGCGTCCAGTTTAAAGCTTTCCTAACAATCTTGGGAATTCAATTGTGTCAAAACCACTGGGAAACCGACAGCATGTGTTGTGACGCGAGGTCAGAACAGCGGAAACCTCAGGAACATCATACACATTTTGTGGGCTAAAGAACTCGAATTAGCAAACCCAAAACGTAAGGACTCTTCTCCTGCGTCTTTGTGCATCGCTGCCGCGAAGTAGCCTACTGAATTTTCAAATAAGAATAATTTGAACGATTCTTATTGTTTGATTTGAATCTGTCTACGTCAACGTCATGACATCATAACAATGATAATTATAATTTAGAATTCGTGCTGACTAAGGGAACGAATGAATAATATGCAATGTAACGATCATGCACCAGAAACGCTTAAAACCTGCTTACCTATAAAAAGCCATTTTTAGTATATATATATATATATATATATATATATATATAATAAACATTAG
>CAIGQQ010034621.1:110880-126695 GCA_903798035.1 Danio albolineatus
ATCTATCTATCTATCTATCTATCTATCTATCTATCTATCTATCTATCGATATATATAGATAGATAGATAATTTAAACAGAATCAAGCTACAAAAATTTTAATAATTACTGAGCATATTTATCTTTGGTTAATATAATGAAATTCTAAATATTGTAGCGTTGAAATATTAAATAAAATTGTCTTTGGTGTTAATTTGACCGATTAAGGACAGTTGTGATTTATATTGCTTGTGCTACAAAAACATGTCACTATTTGTTACTTATACCAATGTTTATACCAAGGTGTCATTTTGCTATGCATTTAGTATTCAGTAACTCTGCATGATCAGAAACAGTTCAAATTTATTATCTGTTATACAGTGAATTACTGTTATTATCTGTTATACTTGATTGACCAAAATGTGCAGGTTTACTTCAGGTGAATAAGGCCTTTGTATGATGGGATGGTCTGTACCCTCATGCCCTGCAGTTGCTCAGCAACCAGAGAACGTTCTTGATGCATCCACAGTACAAAAGGCATAAACTACATGTGGGTGGCTCTGAATCATGGGAGATCTTATCGCATCATGTCTCCACGACAACAAGAGACGTTAATGCAGCCATGACATGGCAACTGCGCCACACAGCTGTTTGACTTTTTACTTTTCTTTTATCACCTCATCTCTTACACTCATGGTGCATTCATTTTCCCTCTTGATTATTAACGTAGCTTAATGCTAAAACGGTCTCATTTTGGACCTTGACACAGAAAGATGGATGAAATGGCTGTAATAGGTGTTAATCTACTCACAGACTTTAAAAGTTCAGAGCACTGAAAAACTTGAGATGCACCTGGACTGGTTGTAAGTGTTCTTATTTATTTGCACATGTGATTGAAATGGTGTGTGTGTATGTGTGTAAGGTCTTTCCACAGTGTGTAGTAGCTTCCTGCAGGAAAGGAAAAGTAAAACAGGACGTCTTCAAATCCACAGGGAAAAGGGTTTAGAACCTGCCTTGGACTTCTAGCATCTCTCTTCTTTCAGTCACTACATGCCTCAATCATTATGTCTCTCTCTAGATCTTACCAAACTCTCAAAGTGAAAACTTTCACTTTTTTCCCCCATTTTTTTCTATGACCAGTCATGAATCTTTCGATATGTTTAACAGTGATGGTCATTGGTACCGCTATTTAACTATGGCATTCCACAGACTTCTACATAATATACATTGAAGATTATTAGGCTGGTTAAGGATATTTTAAAGAGAGGTTCAGTTTGGTGGTTCTAAGTACAGATTTCAGAGATTTGCATGCAAAAAGCTTGGATGTTAAGACATTATGGCCAGCGCAATGCTTAGTAGAAACATTACTTTAGTATTAATAGGTAAACCTTAAATAATAGTTTTAATACTTACATTTTTTAAAACAAATTTAGTGAAAGTTTGAGTTTTTTTCAATTATTCATTCATTTTCTTTTCAGCTTAGTCCCTTTATTAATCCAGGGTCACCACAGCGGAGTGAACCGCCAACTTATCTAGCATTTGTTTTACGCATCGGATGCCCTTGCAGCTGCAACCTATCTCTGGGAAAAGTTTGAGTTTTTTGTCTTTTTATTTTTAAGAAGTAAAATATACAAAAACATTCATTCATTCATTTTCTTTTCGGCTTAGTCCCTTTATTAAAACGGGGTCGCCACAGCGGAATGAACCGCCAACTTATCCAGCATTTGTTTTACGCATCGGATGCCCTTCCAGCTGCAACCCATCTCTGGGAAAAGTTTGAGTTTTTTTGTCTTTTTATTTTTAAGAAGTAAAATATACATAAACATTCATTCATTCATTTTCTTTTCAGCTTAGCCCCTTTATTAATCTGGGGTCCCCACAGCGGAATGAACCACCAACTTATCCAGCATTTGTTTTACGCAGCGGATGCCCTTCCAGCTGCAACCCATCTCTGGGAAAAGTTTGAGTTTTTTTGTCTTTAGATTTTTATTTTTAAAAAGTAAAATATACAAAAACAAACACAGTTTAAAAAAACAACAACAACAACATACTTGTACGCAGTGGTGTAGTCGGGGCTGTACGCACGTATACTCAGTACTTTTTTCCTCGAGCTGTTTGGGTATTACGACTTCTGAGGATCAATAATTATGTATACCCTCAGTATACTCACTTGTTTTGCTGATTCGACTTACCTAGTTCACTTGTATTCGTGTTCTCTTTAACTGTATGCCAAATGTTTTTTTAAACTGGCATCTTAATTTGTTGCAATTGGTGCATTTGTGCTTAAATTGTGCCATTCCTGTCCCCCAATATCCTTTTGTCAGTTTTTTGAAGACGACTGATGCCTCACTAAAACATTCAGGTACAATTATAAAGCAGCATGGGCGCCACTTTAGCCCCTTAAAAATTTGGGTTGGGTGGGTAATAGTACACCACCTTTTTTTAGGACTACACCACTGCTTGTACGTATATACATACATGCGTTTTGTCAGTTTTAGGGTGTTAGTTTCATTTAACCAACCCAGATATGCATTGACTAGATAGTGAATTACAGAGGATTACGATGACATTATAACCAGTAATGTTTATGAAATAAGTAATGGATTGTTTATTTAGAAAAAAAAACTATAGTTCAGCATAACCTTGGTAATTGTACTGTGTGCAGTAAACTATTGGCTGTGCTTTTTTATTTATTTTTATTTTTTTGCGTCTCTCCTGTCTTTTTTTATTATTATTACTTGAACTGACAATACAAGAACATTATAACACAGTTCAAGGGATCACAGATACATCTTAAACACGGTCAATAATATACATATTCATAAGAAAAAAAAACAACAACATACAAATACAAAAATATCATCAGACAGAAAGGACTAACAGAAGTATAGTATTAATGAAAATAAAATAATTATACCAAAAATAAATAAATAAATAAAATTAAGCAAATGAATGACTACAATGACACTTAACAAAAAATCATAAGGAAAGAAACTAAAATCGCGAATCTTCTTTAAATACATCAGCATAATATTTCAGGAATCTTCTACAGTGAGCAAAGCATGGGTAATTATTTGCAAATTTCTGTTTGTGAATGAAAAATTTGCCATATAAGATAAAAAAATGTGTGATGTGTTACAGGGATTGGGTTATTGTAATAAAAAATAATGTCTTTATGACTAAAGCAATTCACATCATTGGCTGAAGCAAATATATGAGATCTTAGGAGTGATCAAAATTGCTTGGATATTGGACAATCAAAAAACATATGTACTAGTGTGTCCCCAGCTTGTTTGCAGAGTAAACAGGAACTGTCAGTGTCTAAAAATTTGGAAATACTAGAATTTACAGGGTAAATTTTATGCAAAATTTTTAAATGTATTTCTTTTGCCTTGTTAGAAATGCTAAATTTCCCAGGTAAAAGCCAGGTTCTATTCCAGTCTATATCCTCAACCAAGGACCTCCAGAAAAACTTTCCTCTAGAAGAAATTTTCCTTTTAAATTGAAAAAAACTATTGGCTGTGCTGCGTGCTTGTGTCAAACATTGTGACATCATCATAAAAAAGTCTTTTTTTATTATTATTATGATTATTTTTTTAGAAATTCTAATCTGGTCCTGCATATTGCTGAAATCAAATTCAATATTTTGTCCTCTGTGCTAAAAGATATAAGGAAGCCTACCAAGAGACTGCTTTTGTTTACCTCTGTGTCATGATATCTGTGTTTGTAAAAGTGTACAAAAAAGTACACAGCATAAAATTGTATGCGAAAGAAAGCGAAAAGAGAAAGGTTTCCCTTGTAGAGTAATATGAGTGTTTTAGTAAGAATGTTTAGATGTATAATCAAGCCCAGATGAGGGCTGTTTACTGTAGACTCGTGGCAGATGAGAGCATTAACAGGTAATTGTCTAATCCTTTCAGTCTCTTTGAAATGGGGCTAAAGTTTCATTTGGTGTGGATAATCCTGCCTGGCTGTTAAACTCTAGAGCACATAATTGAGGATCAGGCTTTGTGTCTCTGCAGTAGATGGTGATGGTCAATATACCATATGTCATAACACAAAACTTCATACAAGTAAATAATTTGAATAGCAGTTCCATTTTCCATGCTTTCTATCTTTCATCGATTACAGTTTTTTTTTCAATCGTTAACATACTTTGGTTGAATCTGTAGTCAAGCTTAACAAATATAAACACAATTAGCATATCATTCTGGTGTGACCATACCATTAACACAATGAATGTTGTTTCACACAATATTCAGTCAATTAACACATGCTAAATGCAAAAAAAAACAAAACATACGCTTACACCATTACGCTTACACCCATCTTTCTTATTTTTGTTCAAATGCTTAAAAACAGCATGACAGAAAAAAAACCTATTGATCCAAACTCAAAATATATAGGGTCTGTGTCTTAAGTCAGCTTGTAAGAGTGAAAAGGAACGGCGTCATACCGCCCCGTAGTGTTCGCAGCCATACGTACCTCTAACCACATAATGTGCGGTCTCCAGAAACGTATGTGGAACTACGTTTTCAGAATGAGCCTGTGTTGAAAAATGTACTCGAGGGAAAATTAAAGTACAAAAAATTTAAACTACTTAGTAAATTACAATTTCTGAGGGGTACTCCAACTACTCAATTACAGTCATTTTGAGTTTACCACCATCACCATTCCTCTTGTAATTCTTGTAAGGTCTAATCATTCAATTCCTGAGGAAAAACGGGTCTTTCAAACAGAAGTTGGGAGAGATTTATAGTAAGTAAAGAAGAACCAATACTAGTGGTATTGTTCTAGTTAGTTCAATGATGATTCAGTTCGGTTCAATACAAACGCCATTGCTAAAGGATGTAGTTCATTGGCAAATGATCGTGGTAAGGAACCAACACCTTTTTGGGTGAACTATTTCTTGAACTAAACAGCATTCCTATTTTTCTTTCTCAGTTTAATTAATTTAAATTAAATTCATCTTTAATTCTATAGCACTTTTCACAGTGTAGCAGATGTCAAAAAAGAAAAGAGAATAAAATGCCATAACAATATTTGGGCCCAATCCCAATTCTATTTTTGTACCCCAACCCTTCCCTTTCCCCTTGACCCTTACAACTGAGGGTTAAGGGGAAGGGCTTCCAAACTTACCCCAAGAATTGGGACAGCACTTCAACACCTGCACACGTCATCATATGTCATCACGATCTCTTGCTTCATATGAGATCAGACGATCACGACTGCTGGAGTTATTCCAGTTGTGTTATTTTTTGGTGTTTTTCTTCAGGAAATCACTGAAGGCGTGTATTATGTTATCATAATGATCTAATGTGGCAATAAGGTCGGAACTGTACTGAGTATTCACACAGTGGCCATATTTATCTATGTAAACACACGAAAACAACATTAACATTATAGCAGACACTGTAAAAAGCTCATTCCCAGCCACTAGACATTACTGACAGGGTATTCCAGTGTCATCGTGTGTCAGAATGTTGTGGGACTGCTGTACATGAGTTATGATTATGGATTATAGATCGCAAAATTTAGCGTTTTTTTTTTTTGCATTTTTTTTAAAAAAGCATGACGGTAAAACACGAACGCGGTTATGAATATATTAAAACATATGTTTGTTTGTCGGAAAAATTCGTAATAATGACATAAAATACTAATTTGTGGATCTCCTTACTTCCGGGTTCAGCTATCCTGCCGCTGTAGCAGGTGTATTCTGGGAAATGTTCTTACCCCTCCGTTTTAAGTGTGGTCCTGAAAAGTCTTGTTCGAAGTGGTGTATACCCCTTGCCCTTAGCCCTACGCCTTCAAGCTAAAGAGAATAGGGACACCACTACCACTTGACTTGAACATGCAAAACGAGGGGTAGGGGTAAGGGGAAGGGCTAAGGGGTAGAATTGGGATTGGGCCTTGGTCACACTTTATTTTGATGGTCCGTTTGTTGAATTTAAGTTACATTACAACTACTTCTCATTAGATTATAAGTAGACTGTTAGGTTGGGGTTAGGGTTAGTGTAAGTTGACATGCACTTGCAAAGTTTCTTATAGTCAGTTAAATGTCTGTTGAATGTCAGTATCAACAGATATTAAGTAGACAGTCTACTAATACTCAAATGGATCAATGGAATAAAGTGTTACCCAATATTTCAGATTTTAGAACATTCCAGCAAGTCAGGTAGGCAGAAGAGTAGTGAATACTGATGAAGTTCTAGTTACGTTTTTGCTGATTATTTTAGTTCAGTATAAGGCCCAATCCCAATTCTACCCCTTAGCCCTTCCCCTTCCCCCATCCCTCGTTTTGCGCGTTCACGTCAAGGGGTAGTGGTGACCCAATTCTCTTTAGCTTGAAGGCGTAGGGCTAAGGTGAAGGGGTATACACCCCTTCGAACAAAGATTTTTCAGGACCACACTTAAAACGGAGGGGTAAGAAAATGTCCCAGAATACACCTGGCACAGCGGCAGGATAGCTGAACCCAGAAGTAAGGAGATCCACAAATTAGTGTTTTTTGTCATTATTACGAATTTTTACGACAAACAAACACGTTTTAATACATTCATAACCGCGTTCGTGTTTTACCGTTATGCTTTTTTTTAAAAAACGCAAAAAAAACCTGCTAAATTTTGCGATCTATAATCCATAATCATAACTCCAGTACAGCCGTCCCAGAACATTCTGACACACGATGACACTTGAATACCCTGTCAGTAATGTCTAGTGGCTGGGAATGAGCTTTTACAGTGTCTGCTATAATGTTAATGTTGTTTTCGTGTGTTTACATAGATAAAGATGGCCACTGTGTAAATACACAGTACAGTTATGATCTTATTGCAACATTAGATCATTATGATAACATAATATATGCCTTCAGTGATTTCCTGAAGATAAACACCAAAAAATAACACAACTGGAATAACTACAGCAGTCGTGATCGTCTGATCGCATATGAAGCAAGAGATCGCGATGACATATCATAACGTGTGCAGGTGTTGAAGTGCTGTCCCAATTCTAAGGGTCAAGTTATGAAGCCCTTCCCCTTAACCCTCGGTTGTAAGGGCCAAGGGGAAGGGGAAGGGCCAAGGGGTAGGGGTACAAAAATAGAATTGGGATTGGGCCTAAATGTCACTGTTGAAGTTTAATTCAGATCAGTGTAATGCAAATGTCAAGATATAGAGCTGAGGAGCAACATCAGAAACACAGCTCCACCAGATCAACCCAAGCAAGCCAGAAGCCCAACATCTCCTCATACTGCAGTCACAGACAACAGTGTAAATGTGCAATGGTGTGCCTTCTCTGTCATTTACCTTCTTTTTTTTTCTATTAGCAAACAACACACGCATGCATACACCCAGCATGCAGTCAGTGTTTTGTTTCCGCTTTATTGGTGTTCAACTCCCTCAGAAAGTGCCTATAAGGACGTGTGTGTTTGGGTGTTCACTTCAAAGCCACGCACACACACGCTGGGAGCCCTTTCCTGAGGGAAGTGTTGCTCTGTGTTTGTTTTTGGGACAATCCTCAGAGGCTTTTTTTAAAAAACCTTTTAGATTTCGGAACCAAAGATGATTAAAGCAGGCGGGGGTCTGTCAAGCCGACGGCCGTCAATCAGCACACTGCCCAGCAGGAAAAGCCTATCAGAAAGTAGGGGAGGATCTGAAACTTTGGCACGAAAAGGCAGTCTCGCTAACATAACAATTACAGTTAAGCAGCAATGTCATTCTGTAATCACGGGAATCTGATATTTTCTGATATATGGTGCAGTTAAATTAATCTGTCATCAACAATGTTTATGTGTAACTACCTACCACCACCATCTTTATCAATGTTCAACTCAAGAGTGATATATTTAGTGGTGTAAAGTAACTAATTACAAATACTCAAACTACTGTAATTGAGTAGTTTTTCTCAGGATTTGTAATTTACTGAGTAGTTTTAAAAATGTGTACTTATACTTTCCTTTGAGTACATTTTTAGTGCAGTATTGGTGCTTTTACTCCACTACTTTCCTTTAACCAGCAGTCACTACTTTTGTTAGACACCAGACAGGGAGGATCCAATTGCAAGTATTTTAATAAGGAAAAGTAACAAAGGATACGACTCAGATATGAGCGAACAAAAACAAAGGAGAGTCACTGGCCCAAAAGGAAATATAACCCGACGAACAGACTGCGAAGACACCTAAGAGACAACAGACAGGAACAAGGACAAACAACGGACTGATAATCGGTAACAACCACATGCTGAAATATATACCCAGCCTAAAACATATCAGCTGGAGGATAATTAGGTCAGCTGATAGGAAAGCACGCTGTCAACACAAAGGCAAACAAACACACACCCTCGCACACGAAAACACACAAGGCATGACACGAAACATACAGAAAGAACACACAAACCCATAAACCGTGACAACTTTATTTCTTGTCTATGGTCATTGTCTAAAGTAGAAAAATCAGTCCTGTGATTCCTGTCACGATCACCAGCGATCTCTCCTCTGTCAGAGATCGCTGGTTCACACTTCCGGGAACTACAGATCGGCCTTGTTGTGGACTACATCTCCTGTCATGCAGCACACACACACTCCTGTTACATATCATGACTGATTGCACACACACCAGCGGAGGACCATCATGATTGATTACACACACTACAAGAGCAGCACACACACTCTCATCGTCTCAGCGACAATGTCAACTGTTATGTGTTATCCGTCTACTGTTTGTGACATATCAACGCGTCTACTTTGTTCCTATTTGTTTCCTGTGTATTGATCTAAGCCTGGATATCCGTTGTTCTACTCTGCCACCGGCCCTTGTGATCTCTTGCCTGCCTGACTACGATTATTGGATTTGCTATACTGTTTTTATTAAATATTCTGCTATTGGATCCTCGCCTCCGTTGTATTCGTCATACCACCACCCTGATGTAACAGATTCCTGTCCAATTAAATCACACAAAGAAAGTAAATCGCATCATACTGAATAACCTCAAGACATGGGCGCTTTATAAATGCAGCAAACCTTTTGGAAACAATACATATGTCCAAGAAGATGTCCAAAATCTTTATGCGCAATGATCCAGAGACTTTTTATAGACTGCATGTCACTGAAAATGATGGATGTCGACTGTATGATGACTGAAATCACCAAACAGCCTTAAACAATCACTAAATGGAACGAATGAAGATTGGAAGGAAGGGCCAAATAAAAGGAAGGACCGAACAAGGAATGGAAGGAGGGAGCAAAGAACCAAATAAATGAAGGAGGGATTCAAGGAAGGATTGAACAAACTAAGGAAGGAAAGAACGAACGAATGAACAAATGAATGAACAAAGGACCTGATGAACGAAGGAACAAAAATATGAAAGAAAAAATGAGCGAACAAATGAAGGGAGGAATGAAATAAGGACCAAACGAACGAAGGAAGAATTTAAGGAAGAACTGAACAAACTAAGAAAGGAAGGAAGTAACGAACAAACGAATGAATAAACAAAAGGACCTCATGTAGGAAGGAACAAAAATATGAACGAACGAATGAATGAAGGAAGGAGAGAACAAACAAATAATTGAGGGAAGGTTGGAAGGAACGAACAAAAATAGGAAGAATACACCAGGGATGTTTGTGCAGGGATGTGTAAACGTAACATTCTGTAAACGCAGCAACTTTTCTACAGTGTAATACTCACTACTCACTACTCTTGAGTACTTTTAAAAGGTCTACTTTTTACTCATACTTTGAGTAATATTTACTACTGATACTTTTACTCTACTTGCACTACATTTTAAGTAATGGTACTTTTACTTGAGTATGATTTTTCAGTACTCTCTACCACTGGACATGTTTAACAATTCTGTTTTTATTGGCAGGTCAGTAGTCAAAAATTAAAACATCAAACATATATAGAAAAAAATTGGTAACGATTTTGTTGTGTCTTGTTCCATGTGTTCTGTGTTCTTACTATAGTAATTACAATAATTAATTATGCATGATTAAATACAAATAACCCTAAAGCTAACCTGAATTCTAACCTTAACCATACAGTAAGTAAATGTAATTATTCATTCATTTTCAACTTAGTCCCTTTAATAATCCGGGGTCGCCACAACGGAATGAACCGCTAACTTATCTGGGATGCGGATGCCCTTCCAGCCGCAACCCATCTCTGGGAAACATCCATACATTCTCATTCACACACATACACTACGGACAGTTTAGCCTACCCAATTCACCTATACCCAGGGGCGCCGCTAGCAATTTTGGGCCCAATGAAAAAATATGAGGATGGGCCCCCTACTACCAAGCTAGCTATCCAAACTCTTTGTCTGCAATGTAGTTATACTGACCTATGCATTTTATTATTGATTTTGTCCACTACTTATCAGTATTTAGTAAGAGAACGGCCATGACTGTAGCTAGCAGATGATTTATTGTTCAAATGTAAATGTAGCACAAAAAAGGAACAGTAATCAAATATTCAATGAAAATTTTACATTTCTAAACACACAAAACACCAGTGTTTAACTATTTAAATAACTGTACTGCAATAGTGTCTCATACAATGTGCAATACACTGGAACAGTGACAAAAATCAATAAGACACAAAATTATATTGCAATGAGACCCATAAATAAGGCGAGACCCATAAATGATGCTGAGTGCATCATCCGGGTCATTAAAGTGCACTTATTATTTGTAGAGTTTTTAATGTGAACGCACTACTCACACTATTTATACTTCAAAATGGTGTAGAATAGTGCATAAGTATGCGATTTGGGACGCATCTGATGTTAACCTCGAGGACATCGCTGCTTTGACAGTTTACCTGACGATCGCACTCAAAGCATCAACTCTCTTCCCGCTACTGACGGACTGAACCATACAGTGAAAGGAGGGGGGGTGCAATTTGACAGTGACAGACACAAGAGGCAGATATAAGCCGTAATTTTATTTTTTATTTCTAATAAATTGTTTTACTTGTAATTTAGAGGTACACTCATAATTTATATTACATTATAGTACTGTTATTAATTATAAAGCAGATCTCTGTGGGCCCCTAGAGTGCACGGGCCCTTAGAATCGTCCTAACTTACAGGAAAGCAGCAGCCTTCAAAATGAGATGCAGGTTCAGAGGTATAAAAATCCATGAAGTGGAATTTAATGAGCAAAAACTATAAATATAACAAATGTAAACATTAGTTGAGCAGGTTACAATGTAACACCGGGTCCAAACAGCATGTGACACAGAATATTCCAGCGACGAGCAATTTGGCTATATGCACAACACACAACATGACAGAAACATTCAAATACAGCCATTCAGAAGCACAGAAAGGCAAAGAAGAGTGAAGGTTTGCACTTCAAAAACCTTTGTTCAAGTCACAGTTCAGATCACAGTTTAAACAATAGCCTATGTGATTTCATTTTTAAGATCTGAGGTAAACTGTTTACAGAATAGCAATAAATGTAATGTAAAATGGTATTCAAACTCAAATTTGTTGGATTTACACTGAATAAAGCATAACCAGTACATGAGGGGTTCATTGTAATAGAAGTTTATGCCATTCTTCAAACACAAGGAATTGAGACTGTTTCTAAAATAGAACACAATCAGGTGTTGATTAGGACAAAAACTCCTTTTAATATGTAAAGTATTTCTTTTTATCGTGTGTCGGCGATTGTAGTTAGGATACAATCTAGGCATACTAGTTCCTGTTGGTGTCACCAGTCCGATGACCAACATGCTATGTGACGTCATTGTGGATACTGAGTGGCTCAGAACATCCTCCACAGAAACAAATCATCAAACACAGGTCATCCACGGTGGGCCACCTGAATGAATACCCGCTGGCTGAGTCTTTTGTAGTGACTGATGTGGAAACTGTGCTGATCCAAAATACAGATTCATTTAAGGATGTCAGACAGGCAAGGTTCAAAACGGACAAATGCAAGCATAAGGGAATCCAAAAGAATCCAAAAGAGTAGTTGTCATCATAGTCAAAGAGGTTGAGGTAGGCGGCAAAACAACGTAAAAGAGTAAACAAACAATAGGTCAAAATGACAACACAGGGAAAATGCTTTTTAATGTTCTCTCTGGAATCAAGACCCAGCATTGCATAAGTGTGTGTGCTGTATAGTCCCAGTAATTAGTAATGACGAGCTTCAGCTGTGTGTGTGTAATCAAGGGGTGATCTGAAACTGGTGTGTGAGTGCATTGCATGATGGAATATGTAGTTCAGAAGAATGACATGGAGTGTTCTCCAGCAGCCTGCAAGGGCAACACTGCTGGTGATCCTAACAATACTGCATACCATTTTATTATTGAGGAGTGCGTGATGAGTAAATTGGCATGATATAAGCTCAGGGGTAACGCGTCCATAGAGACGACCTAGGCAACTGCCTAGGGCAGCAGAGCAGTCAGGGTGGGGTCCATGGGCCGTCTTCCACATCCCCTCCCCCTCTTCGGCATTCTTGTCGTTTGCCTAGAGCACCAGTTGAGCTTGCTCTGGCCCTGCATAGAAGGATATGAAGTTATATTCTCAAGGGTTCAGGGACATATGCAGTACCTTGGTGTAATGGTTCCAATGGTTCTAGTGTCAGACCTTTTTTTTTAAGGTAGCAGCATTCCTATATACATCAAGTCAGTTTTCTGTATGCAAGTGTCTAAGGAATTCTTTATGATGGTTGTCATTAGGTGTGTTTCCATCCAAAAATGTGAATGAACTTTATGCGCAAAACTGGATTATTGAATTCGATGTGCGAATAAAGCAGCGTTTCCATCCAACGAGTCAAAGCGGACAAAATCGTCACTTTCTGACTAACTGGCACCAAATATCAACAGTAAAAACGTAATTTGCTGCAATAGGAGAAGCTGCGTCAATCTTTTTTTTCATTTAATAAATGACACACAGTGAACGCGTGGTGGCGTTTAAAGGTGTCAGACGCGGAGCACAGACGCTCTTGATTCTGGAGGTCATTAATAATATAATAACAACTACTTAAATGGTAAGGCGTTTTAGAATGACCAATACAACATTTCAGATGTTTTACAGTGTGCTCAGCCTGCTGGTTTGTCCATTCACACACATTTTTATCATCACATGATCTCTTATAACAAAATCACATGACATTTATTTAATGCGCATACTGGAATTTATGCGGTAAAAGTGTTTCCATCACAGTTTATGCACATCTTTTCTTATCGAATAAAAAGTTTATCCTACTGTTATGCGCATACAGTTTTTATGCACATTTTCAAAATTTATGCGCATCATGGCGTGTCCATCAACCGTTTTTTTATGCGCAGATCCAATATGCAAATAAAAATAGCTGGATGGAAACGTAGCTAATGTTTGCAAATCACCTTTTTCCACATAGCAAACTGACACATGAACAGCTATCTCATCCTTAGATGTTTTGGTAACTACAGGTTTGCATTACACAATCTGCTATCAGTCATGTTTTCCCACACACACTGCTAAAGCAGAAATGCAGTTGTGCTTCATTAAAGAATAGACATGGATCTAAAGAGATGGATTCTGAAATGGACAGCCTCAAATCAGATACAGGTGCGTACACTTCCTGTTTTACCAAGCTCTTTCCTGTTCACCTTCCTGTGGCTCTGTGCAGGAGGGCTTTTTTCTTCCAAAATACTCTTATGCCCATGGTATTCATCTTGTAATCGTTTCCAACAGTTGTGAGTTTAGTTCTTTCTTCTTAGTGTAGTTTGATGTATCTTCTTCCATTGTCTTTCTGCATATAAATGAAAAGATTCAGGCTGCAGAGTGAGTGCATGTGCACTGTCAGACATGCATGCTCAGACATATGCTCTCAGGAACATCTACGCCTAACCCCACCCCTTACCTAAGTAGCATTTATTTAGTTTTAGGTCATCTCACAGAAACAAACTTTTCCTAAAGTTTTGTTACCTCTATGCCACGCCACCCACAGGTTTAACCATGCTGGCTGAGAACTCAACTGAATAAAAAAGGATGATAAAAAAGTTCGAGGCTGTGTGAAAGCAGGCTCTCCCTTCCACTCTATCAGATTGTTGACATGTTCAGACACACACTGTCTATAAATATTTGTATGCTTGTGACACTGAGTATCCAGCTATCTTTTGCCTTTCCTTCACAACATTCTCAGGTCAGGCCTTCAAAATTTTCTCAGGTCAGGCTGCTACTGTGCATGAAAATGTTATTTGCTGGTTTTGCCAGTTTCTGAAGATAATACACAATACAGTTTCTATAGTAGAGTATTGGTAGTATGGTGTATGGGTGTTTCCCAGTGATGGGTTGCAGATGGAAGGGCATCCGCTGTGTAAAACATATGCTTGATAAGTTGGCGTTCATTCCGCTGTGACAACCCCTGATTAATAAAGGGACCACACCAAAAAGAAAATGAATGACTAAATAAAAATAGATCAACTAATAAACAAGCAATTACATTTCTTGCTACCTGAACTTCAGTTTGCTTCAAAAGATAGAATTACTAGTTCTTTGTTATTTTCATGAAAATAATTAAACTAAATAAACTACATGATGCATTTTTTATTATGCAAATCTTATGAAAATTAATAATAATATGCAAGTACACTGGAAAAAAATTAAGCCTGTACAACAACAACAAAAACATAATCCTTATTTCCTTTTGCTTTTTCTTGTTCACTAAACTTTTGAAAACAACAGCTGCCCTGACCTAAAATTATTTGTCAGTAATACAAAATACGTTTAATTTAGTTGGGTTAACATAAGAATATTAGTTTTCTGGAGAGGTGAACTAACAAAACTTTTTAAGTCATGCCAACTGAACTTTTTTGTCTGCAGGACTGGAATGCCTGAAGTTGAGTGAACACAAAAACATAATCCTTCTTTTTTTTTGCCTTTTCTCACGTACTCGATTTTTGAAAACATGAGTTGCACTGACCTAAAATGTCTGAAGTTGAGTGGACAAAAACTCTTTTGAAAATTTGTAATAAGAAATAATACTTTATCATAACAAACAAACAGAGTTTAATTGAAAAAAAAAAACAAAGACAAATGTTAAAAAACATTTATTAGACACAGAATTAGAAACTAGACAAGGCAAGACAAGGTTCAAAACAAGGAAAACCACTTTGTACCGCTTCACAGAAAAAAAAAGCAACTCAGCAAAGAGTCTGTGTGAATGAGGAGTCTTTATAGTCATAGTAATCAGTCCCATCATGAGCTTCCAGCTGTGTGTGTGTAATCAGGAGAACCAGAACCATATACTGGTTCCTCCATTTGAATTATAGTTTGAGTGTTTGATTTGTCATTTAATTATTACAAGATTTTACTGAGTTTATCATGAAAATTAAATACCAAATACAGTACATTTGATTTCTCATCTGGGAATGCATTTTGATGTATTATTTGGTCATTTAAGCATTTGATTTATTATTCAGTTGTTTTGAAAGTTCGATTTATCATTTTAGTTTTTATCATTGAAGTTTGATTTTAATTTTGTTAGGGAAAGACTTCTATATATATAGCACCACGGTGGCGTAGTGAGTAGCACGTTCGCCTCACAGCAAGAAGGTCGCTGGTTCGATCCTTAGCTGGGTCAGTTGGCATTTCTGTGTGGAGTTTGCATGTTCTCCCCGTGGTCGTGTGGGTTTCCCCCACAAGTCCAAAGACGTGGTATAGGTGAATTGGGTTGGCTAAATTGTCTGTAGTGTATAAGTGTGAATGGATGTTTCCCAGAGATGGGTTGCAGCTGGAAGGGCATCCGCTGCATAAAACAAATGCTGGATAAGTTGGCGGTTCACTCTGCTGTGGTGACCCTGGATTAATAAAGGGACTAAGCCGAAAAGATAATGAATGAAT
>CAIGQQ010034621.1:127095-140192 GCA_903798035.1 Danio albolineatus
ATATATATATATACACACACACAATACACACACACACACACACACATACACACACACACATATCATCGCAGTGTAAGTGTAATATAAAAATCTAAATAATATAATATAAGTAATATAAAAATAGGCGTCTGCAAGAAGCTCTCTGGTTGCAACCCGTGTGGAGTTTGCATGGTCTGCCTGTGTCTGTATCGATTTCCTCTGGGTTCTCTGGCTTTCCCCACAGTCCAAAGACACTGAGATTAGGTTAATGGGTTAGAGTATGGTTAATTGGATGATCTAAATTGGCTGTAGTGTGTGAATATGTTGGTGTTTCCCAGCACTGTCCTCTCAGGTATGTTTTTATTTTTGTTTTTCTTCAGAAGTCTTCTTCTTACACATGGCCTTCCACTGGGGGGAAAGTCATTATGTTGGCATTCAGATAAACAATAGATTTGAAAGACTGGAAACTATTCCCTCTGAACGTGTCATGCAGGGGACCGGTGCAGTCATGTATACAGCAGTAATTCTTTGTTGATGATTTGATTTTCATACGGTACAAGCTTTACAAATAGCTGATGATTAACAATTTAGCACTGAGCGCTAAGTAGCAGCTGCCATATTCGCACTCACTGCACAGCCGACAGGTGCACAAAATGGCTGTTGACATGTTTTGCTCACTTCACCCTCTCTTGAAGCGGCCGAGGTGAAAAGAGATAGTTTAAGTATGAGCGAGTGTGTGTCTGGATGTGGGCAGTAATGAAAGACTGTGTGAGCGGAGTGAATGGAGGGCCATGTCTGGTTCACAGGTTTTTTATTTCTTACTTATTTGCAGGGGAGGGGCTGGAGAGAGTAGGTGTTAACTGACAGACAGCACACTGACTCGATCTGTGTTTGAACAGGGTGATCCGGTGGCGTAAGAGAAATTGGGGTATCACATGTGACTAAACACATACATTCTGACCCCTGAATTCACCCCTGACAATGAAGCGACAGACAGGTTTCAGTGAGACATAATCTGACTGGGCCCTGGTCCTAAACACAAAGGCACGCAATACATGCCCCAGAGGACTCCCCATTACATGTGTCTGCAGAGCTTTTTGATTATTTTTATCTGCAACAGGAAGCACCCCTCTAATAATAAACCCTCAGATCAGGCCGATGACAGATCCCAATTAGAGCAGAATGAACAACAAAGGGGAAAGGAGAGGGATGTGCTCCAGTCTAATGATTCATTGGGTTGCTTGAAACAAGAAATGAATGATTAGAGCTTTATGAGACCGGAAACACAACAGAACAATTAGGAAATGAATTAGGCACAGAAATAGTTTGGCGAGTAGCAGAAGAGAGTTAGAGAAAGAAAGAAAAAAAGCTTGTTTTCAAAGACAGAGACTTTATGAAGTGTGTTTTTCCAGGGGACTGATTAATTGTGTCATTTGAATTTGTTTGATGGGAAAGGAAGTGAGTGAATGACGCAGCTCTCTGATTGGACATCCCGCTTGCATGCATGCATGTGACAAGCCTCTTCCGCCAAACTTCCTCCTTCCCTTTTATTTTATCAAACACAAATAGATCTAAAGTTTCATTCGTAACATTATGTGTTAAAAAGCATGGCCAAAATCTTTCAATTCTCTTTTAATCACATTATGAACTATCAAAAATGGGAATCCAGTCTGTAAAACTAAAATGTTAAATATACTTCAATTATAAAGTTACTTAAGGATGTATAAAGTAATTCCATAAATCCTGAATGTGTCATATTTGAATGTACATAAAAACTTTTATATTTACAATTAGAATTATATTTGGGTGCTATGAAGATAAAAAATATTTTTTTCATTTTGGGCAAACTGTTATTTTATGGCCCGTTTCCACTGAGTGGTACAATAAGGTACGGAACGGGTTGGTACGGGTCACCTTTATCAGGCTTGCGTTTCCACTGCTAAAAGGGTACCAAGGGTACTCTTTTGGTTGGCGTGGTGTACGACAGAATGTTTCAGTCGACGTCATTCTCGCTCGAGGAAATGTCTACAGTAAAGCTGTGCAGGTCGTTCACAAATCATATGAGAAGCACTTCTTACAAAACAGATGCTTTATTATACACATAAATACTGGTGTATAAATGTTCATTACTAACCTTTCTATGAACATCTGATTATAACTGCAGATCAATGATGCGAAATAGCCTACTGTCTGCGATTATATAAGATAAATAAATAAATGCAGCATACAGTCTCCCACACAGTCTCCGATATGTTACCAATTACAGAAAAAATACACACAGCACACATTTAGTCCTTATTTAGATTCAAAACATCACAAAATATAGCCCATAGTCAGTGCAAACCTCTCATCTGTGTCTTTAACCTTCAGCAGCACATGTAGCCTCTTGTTAGAGAGTAATTTCCAAGTTCATAATAGTCCAGAAGGTGATGATAATAGTTAAACGTAGCAGTTTGTTCATGTTTGCTGAAAAAATAATTTGCTCCTTTGTTTTTCCGGCTTCTCCTTTTTGTTTTTGCACGCGTCAGTCTCGCGTTTGTCTGTTTCTGAAAGGATCGGGTTTCAAAAGCACGTCAATAATCAAGCACACGTTATTATCATCAGCTCAAGGAGTTTGTTATTTCAAACATAGACGCTCACGCGAAAGCAAGTGATAAAACGAAACTGCTCGCGATTTAGACGGGCTCGTAAAAAACTTCGGGGCACAGGGGAGAATCTGCTCTTCTTCTTGGCTTTGTGGCTGTTCAAGACGACGACAAGGTTTGTTTGAGCTCGGGTCGACCATGGCTCGTTATTATATGTATATAGTATTACGGTGTAATGTCTCAGCTGTGTATTAAACATGGCGGTTCCTTTGTTTTCATTCTGGGTTGTTGCGTTCAGCTGCGCATCTAGCTCTGCCTTTTGGTACCCTTGGTATCCTTTGCAAAGGGTACCCAAAAAGTGGTACGGTATGGTCCGGTGCGGTTCGGTACGCTTTTAGACAGTGGAAATGGCCATAAAAGCGCATCGAACCGTACCGTAGTGTGCCACTCAGTGGAAATAGGCCAGTAGCGGGGAATTTGATTTTTTGTACTTATAAAATAGTAAGTTATTTGAATCATAATAAACGCTTTGGTTTATTGTAAGTAGAGAAGTGTACACTGTGGATGTTTTAAAAAAAAGTGCTCTGTGTTTGAGCGATGCAACATTGTTCTGACTCAACCAATAGCTTGTTTATCTGTTTGTTTGTTTGTTTGTTTGTTTGTTTTTTCATGATGAATAGGAGTATGGCAAGTGGTTGGAGGTTTGGAGTAAGATAAGATAAGGTAAGATAACTTTGCTGACATCAGCTGCAAATGAAAGGGTAACATTCAAATTTGATGGTCCTCTGTACACTGTCAGAAATAAAGGTACGCGAGCTGTCACTGGGGTTGTACCTTTTCTAAAGGTACACATTTGTACCTAAAGGGTCCATATTAATACCTTAAGGGTCCATATTAGTACCTATAAAGTACAAAATAACATATTTGCAGATGAAACGGTAATAAATGTGTGACAAATATATTGATTGTGACAGTGTAAATCCGATATGTTATTGACTGAACTTACCTGTTATTTTTTATTTATTTTTACGGTATTTTATTTAAATTCTCTTTTCATTATATAAAGATGGAGGCTTTAAATGTAATTGAGGATAGCCAAGCCAGTACCTAAATGTTGTAGTTAGGGATTAGGTTGGGTTGGGATTGTCATCAGGGAAAAATGTTGATTATTTATAGAGTTGTATTGTGTATGACATTCTGAAATTTGTTTGAAAATCAATAAAAAAATTGTTAATCACTAAAAAGTACAAAAGTGTTCCTCTTAAAATTTGTAGGTACTATTTCATACTTTTGAGGTACCAATATGGAGTACCCTTTAAGTAGAAATGTGTACCTTTTGAAAAGGTACCACCCCAGTGACAGCTCAAGTACCTTTATTTCTAAGAGTGTAGACTCTCTGCTAGCACTTTATTTTCATGGTCTCCCAACATGTGCTCTGATCATTTTAAGCAACTTTGCAAGCACATATTCTACTAACTTGACATGAAGTTATTAAAATCATCATCAGACCATGTATGCATGTAAGTATTTATGCATGTATGCACATGTATCGTAAGTTAATTTGTTTATTTATTAGTTTATTTATTTACACTTGTTAGAATAACATTGCATAGTTAAATAAAATTTGTGTACTACCAATTTCAGTCTGACTGCATGGCTATTAGGAAAATAGCTTAAGCTTTGTTTGGATTTTCTGCAATATAAAATAATTCTTGTTATATTCAATGTATTATCTGATTCATACAGGTGTCTGTTTGACACTGGTATGGGAGGAATGTTTACCCTGCCCACATCAGCCATGTATACAAGCTCTTAACACACAGAGAGACACACTGTCCACACCCCATTCACACCAACACTGACAGACATCCCCCAAATAGCAAACACCTGGACTTGACACACTCACACACACACTCACACACACAATCTCTTGAGGGAAGCTTGGGACTTAGCATAAACATCAAACATCAGAAATGAGTGAAAAGAAAGCAGCTGCAATGTGCAACTCAACAGAGAGGGAGAGAGAGGGCGGGAGAGATTTTAGTAACTGTTTACGCACATCTGTCAATCACACATGGTCCCTTTATATCATTATATTATAGTCATTTTATAACCATATGTGATAATAAAATTCTGACAACACACATATGATCAAATCTTAAAAGCCTTGTGAACTAAAATGTGAAATTTCCAGGATGGTAAGGCTTTTTCAGTAACCAGGCTATCTACATTACATAGATGATTTATGATTTAGCAAGACTTATGTGGATGCTAGTGTGTTATAAGTAAATATAGATCTGTTTAGGTTATTTGGATTATTTATTACAGTTTTTCTCAGTTGTTTTGGCTCATTTATTGATTGAAATTGTTATTTTTTTCAAAGCAATAAGTTTAGATCTCTGAACAATTAGCTTCTTGTTCACTTCAGATTGGCATTTCTTATTGATTTAAGCAAATTGCAAACACTTTGGCACATTTGTGCAAACAGTAAGAACAAATATCTGTAGTTTGGGGAAAAACTAATTGCATATGGCTTGTTGATCAAAACTGATGAGGCAGTTCTCATTTACACTTTGAAACTTTTCACAACTTCTTAATCATTTTTCATTGTGTAAGCCAGTGTTGCTCAACTGGTGGGTCGCGACCCTATACCGGACTTTTATTTTAAAATGCGCGCACGACAACCAATCCCTTTGGAATCGACGTGGAAAGCGTCACGTTGCCGAGCAACATAGAGAGTCAGCTCGTGGAGCTTTCATGTGATTAGACGCTGAAAAAGAAATTCAGTTAAGTGCGATCAAACCCATCCCATTCAGAACTAAGTATTTGTATGAAAGTGGCTTCTCTTCCTTGGTGCAGCTTGAGTCCAAGCAAAGGAACAGGTTGTACATAGAGCACGATCTTCGGGTAGCACTGTCTACCATTATCCATGGCATTGAAACTCTTATCACATCAGTAAAGCACATCCTCAGTTATCTCATTATCTTACCAAATTACTGTTAAGTGAAACACATGTTTATAATTGCTGTCATATTAGATGTAAAAATGGTTATGGATGTTTTAATCATCTTACAATTTGCTGGTTTGTTCTGTTCAACAAGATCAGTGTTCATGTTTTATTAACAGTTCAGTTTTGTTTATGGTAACAACCTTTCCTTCCCCTGACCACTGTTTACAGTGTTTGTCGTTTTTACTTTGTGATATTTCTATAATTTGATACATTTTGTTAAATGTCAGCAATAAAATATTGATTATTTGTAAGTCTTGCTGATTTTCTCATGATTTTTCTGTCACTACTTGTGTATATTAACAAATAAATACAAATTAATTATAATTCCTAAAATTATATTACAGTTCCAAAAAATTTGGGTCGCGGCTTGATGACCATGTAAAAATGTGGGTCCCTTGGCCAAACCATTTGAGAACCACTGCTGTAAGCCATCACACTCAAAACTGTGTATTCAATTCTCAGACATTTGAATAGACATTTGTTTACATCATAAATATCTGATATTGACATAGTTTGTAATATTTGCTAAATTGGTAAATGACCTCTAGTTGCGATACAAGTCTGGGGGCATATACAGTATAGCAGTCAACATTTGAAATGGATCAAAACGTTTCATCAAAGATGTCCAAAAACCATTCAGCAACACCCATTCTTGTCTGATGGCCCGTTTCCACTGAGTGGTACGATACGGTTCGGCACGCTTTTAGGGCTGTTTACACTGTCTAAAAGCGTACTGAACCGAACCGTACTGTACCACTTTTTGGTCACCCTTTGCAAAGGTACCAAAGCGTACCAAAGGGCGGAGCCAGACGCGCAGCTACACGCTATTGGTTTACAGAGATACGTCATTTGCTCGCGCAACAAGCCAGAATGAAAACAAAGGACTCGCCGTGTTTAATACACAGCCGAGAGACAATACACCGAAATAATATAAACATATAATAACGAGCCATGGTCGACCCGAGCTCAAACAAACCTTGTCGTCATCTTGATGAACAGACACAAAGCCAAGAAGAGGAGCAGATTCTCCCCTGTGCCCCGTAGTTTTTTTACGAGCCTGTCTAAAGCGCAAGGGAATTCGCTTACTCACGTGCGCTCGCATGCACGTCAATATTTGAAATAACAAACATCTTGAGCTGATGATAATAACGTGCGCTTGATTATTGACGTGCTTTTGAAACCCGATCCTTTCAGAAACAGACAAACGCGAGACTGACGTGTGCAAAAACAAAGGAGAAGCCGGAAAACACAAAGGAGCAAATTATTTTTTTCAGCAAACATGAACAAACTGCTATGTTTAACCATTATTAACACCTTCTGGACTATTATAAACTCGGAATGACGAAATTACTCTTTAACAGAGTAAACGTGTGCTGGTAAAGATTAAAGACACAGATGAGAGGTTTGCACTGACTGGGCTATATTCCGTGTTGTTTTTGAATCTAAATAAGGACTAAATGTGTGCTGTGTGTAGTTTTTCTGTAATTGGTAACATATCAGAGACTGTAAGGGGCTGCTTGTGTTCATATATGCTGCATTTATTTATTTATTTTATATAATCGCAGACAGTAGGCTATTTCACATCATTGTAGTTATAATCAGATCATGTTCATAGAAAGCTTAGTAATGAACATTTATATACAAGTGTTTGTGTATAATAAAGCCTCTGTTTTGTGAGAAGTGCTTCTCGTATGATATGTGAACGACCTGTACAGCTTTACTGTAAACATTTCCCCGAGCGAGAATGACGTTGACTGAAACTTTCTGTCGTACACCACGTCGTACACCACGCCCACCAAAAGAGTACCCTTTAGCAGTGGAAACGCAAGCCTGATAAAGGTGACCCGTACCGTACAGTACCACTCAGTGGAAATGGGCCATTACAGTAGGATCCACTTCAAATGTTGACTATAGTATATGTAGATACAATCACAATCACTACCGTTACAATTTTCTTCCAATTCCAACAAAAACTTCCAATTCCAACACCTGCAATGAAAAGGAAAGGGAATCCCGCCATTTTTATATTTATTTCAAAGTGTTTCATGCCTAAATAAACCGAAAGCACAGAACGGACTCATATTTAAGAGCAATGGGCGGCCCCTGGTGGTTCGGCTGTATGGGTTGCGTAAATGGTGGATCGGCTCTTTAATGTTTATTGCCACCCTTCAGAGAAACACTGAAAATACGGGAGAAATACCGGAAAATACCTTTACGGGATAGTAGCTAGATAGAACTGTAAAATACGGGAGAATCCCTGGAAAAACGGGTGGGTTGACAGGTATGTAGGGAGCTGATATGCACCCGCCCAAGTCCCACATCAATATCCGTCTAATTCTTTAATATTCTGCCAGGTCATAATTGTTAGTCTGATTGATTATGAGAATGAAATTACAACTCTACTCAACAAGCCTACTAGTGAGTTTATTTGGTCGGATTAAATATTTTCTTGCCCAACAACAATCACTAATAATAGCAGCACAGATGGCACCCCCATGTTCTTTATCTTTAATGCTTATTCAGATGTGTGTGTGTGTGTGAGACTGTATCTTGTTGGGCCATGTGTGTATACAGGACAGTGTTGCAGTGGGATATCACAGCTGGCAGAGATCTGAGAAAAGCGTTCAGCGTTACTTACTCTAATCCAGAAGTATGGAGAGACAGGGATAATGTGTTTGACATGCTTGAAACTTACACTGTTATCATTTTGCAGGATTAATCAAAGCATTAATAAACCAACAAATAACCCCGGGATTCATCACTAATTAGTCACTGTATGTAGTTGTAACACAATAGTCGTATGAAAGGGGAAAAAAGCAGAAAAAGGAAAATAGAGCAATCTGAGGATAAAAGGATCTGGTTCAGTAAGAGGACAGAAATCTTCATGCTGGTATTCGTGAGAGAATCATATTCCAGCGGTAGAGCAAAGTGGAGCTGAGGGGGAAGGGAAGATCTTTATTTTTGTATGAGAATTATCAATGATTCGAGGAAATACACAATTTAATATCAATGCAACTGCTTGGTTTTGAGAAGTGTGGTAGGAAAAATAGTTTATATATGTGTTTGCATGTGTAAGAAAAAAATAATGTCTTAATAGCCCTGTGGCAGCAGGAATGAGCCCTGGTGGAGTGGAATGTCTTGGTGAAGAGTGAGAACTGCCGTTTGATGTGTGTGTGTGTGTGTGTGCGTTCTTCCCACTTGTGTGTGTGCAGTTATTGTTTGTGAATATGAGCCTGCTGTGCTGTGTCATTTTAATAGGCTGTGTTGAGGTGTTACTGTTTAAATAGCTTCCAAAGAAACAACCCACAAACTGAAAGCCCTGTTTCATAATGATCATGTGATACAACCTCAATATTAAGGTGTAATTAGTGTAAGCAATAATATTTTGTATGAGTGCAATGCTTAATTCATGCATTATAGCTGCAATTTTACAATTGTATAGCACTGTTTATGTCATCAACAAACAACAATACTGAAAACATGAGCACACTCATTCATCTTCCATAACATAACACAAAGGCACTAAGATAAGTTGCCAATGAACTAATGCAGTGTATAAAGGTATTAAAACAAAGGAAAAAAATAGGTTGTTGATGCACTTTCTTACCACATATACAGTGTTCAGCATGATTGAGTACACCCCATTGTGAAAATAAACATTTGTATTCATTTTTCAGTTTTCAATGTATTTTGGTGCATTTAAATAAAACAGATTTCAAGAGTTTGCCCTTGCCGATAATTGATTATAAAGCGTGTTTGGCATGCTGTCCCGGGAGAGAGCCCTGAGCTCGTGGAATCCTCAAGCCCGGGGCTCCTCCCGTTGCAGGGTGAAAGGTGAGTCCAAGTTCAGGTAGGTCTGGAGAACTCCCCCGCTTGGCGAATGTAGATTATGAATGGCTCTGGAGAGTGTATGCTGAATTCTACGCTTATCTATGATGCCGATTTAGTTTGTCAATTTACTTATGTTACATGTTTTTCGTCTGTGGGAGGAAACCGGAGTGGGAAAACCTACGCAATCACGGGGGAGAACATGCAAACTCCACACAGAAATGCCAACTTGGCCAGGTAGGATCTGAGCCAGTGACATTCTTAATGTGAGGCAATGGTGCTAACCATTGGGCCTCCGTGCTGCCCTGATAAGAAAAGGGGAGGACTAGGGGTGGAAAGGGGGATTCTTCAAGATAAAGATGGCTAAGGTAAGATACTCTGCCCACATAGCAAAATATCTCTGGCCCAGCTCTGGCCCACACAATCAGCTTTTGCTTGGCCCACATGCTGCAGTGAATTACGGTACATGACTGGACCAAGTCTAGCTTCCAGACAAGGGCCAAACATGGACCATATCTGGGCCAAGACTCAGCCAAGTGAATTACCCATAATTGGGCCTGAACTGGGCCAGATATGTTGGTGTGTTACTACAGCAAGGAAATTGATAAACCCATGAATCATTGCAGTTTAGGCGTACTGTGGCTGTGCTTTTTCTCAAAGTGACCTGATTGGTAAAATTTATTTTTTCTTTTCTTGAAAATAAAAAAAATGTATTTTAAATGTGGGTCAAACTGGCCAAACTTACATGGCCCACATATCAGTTAATAACATCTGGCCCAAATACTACAATTTACATCTGGCCCAAGTATTGTGTGCTGCCTTAAAGACGGTGCCACCTCTGCCAAATCAGGGCCATGTTTGGCCCACATGCCGTATGCCAGTGCCGGATGAATGCCTGCTCTGCCAGATTCATGCCAAATAATGCGAAAATCATTCATGCTATTTAGGAATCGTCTGATTTGGGAATCATGCATTAGCTAATGTGGACCAGCTGCTATAAATCAGAAGCGCGTGCTCCTCTCGAAATTAGTCTATAAATAAACTTCACTTATTACAGTTTTTTTACGATTGCTTACACACTAAAATTGAACTTTTCCCACAACTAGCAAAACATTACATTTAAGGAGCAAAACACAAGGCTAGATCCACATGACTGTAAGCACATGGTCAGATTCACACTTTTTGCAAAACATTACACACAGTCATTTGCAAATCACTAAACACACTTGTTTGCATTTGACACAGAAATTTTTCATGATAGAATTTCATTGCAACTTCAAAGCAAAGGCTTTCAATTGGTTTGCCAATTGGTTAAACACGGCCATCATGTTACGGTGGAGTGACGATGACAACGGAGGCGAGGATGCAATTGCAGATTATTTATTAAAGTCAGTATAGCGGCGGTCAATCAGATGTATATAGGAAATCCAAAATCATAATCGTAGAACAGGCAAGGAGTCAAAAGGCTGGCGGCAGGCAAGGATAAACAGAAAACAAGGCTAAGATCAAAAACACGGATAAACAGGAACAAAGAAAACGCGTTGTAAGGTCACTAACAGAATAACAATACTCAGCAGTGACTGAGTGTGTATGTGCTGCTTTTGTAGTAAGTGTAATCAGTCTTGACGGTCATATGGAGCAGGAGTGTGTGTGCTGCATGACTGGAGTTGTAGTTCTCTACCCGATCTGTAGTTCACTGAAGTGTGGAGTGGAGATAGTGGAGATCACTGGTGATCGCGACACATCAGGTGTGCAGACACGCTGGTGCCAAACTGTAGACACACCAATCAGCTGTAACCACAATAAACAACAATAGGTAGAAACTATTAGTCTTCAATAAATTTGTTTACAGCAATATATAAATCTTAGTCTTCAATAAATATAGAAGGCAATGTCCTAGTAAGGGGAAGAGAGAGCATGAAAAGGAGGAAGATTAGTAAACAAGAGACAAGGGATAGGGGAGATTTTTTTTTGCTATTGAAATACTATATACATCACCAGAAAGTAAATAAGCTTTACATTGTTGTATGGTTTGTTAAGATAGAGCAATATTTAGCTATCAGTCTATCACTGTTCGGGGAATTTAGTATGTTCATGTACTTTATAGCAATACCTCTGAAATAAATCAAACCCAGATTATATCAGTATTAGTCAGTTAGAAATTATAAGAGTGTTTAAGATTGATTACAGCAGTGTGTAAACGAAGCAAACAGATTTATACTGAATGAGGCGTGTGTGTGGTGTTAAAATTGTGTTTTTTTATATTGTAAAGTTTGAATGGTGTTTCACTTTGCAGAGGAACTGATGTGTTCTGCTGATTGTGTGTGTGGATGTGTAAATTGTGTGTAGTGTTTTGATAATATGAGCCTTAATTTCAAAATTATGCTTTAGCAATCATAAAAAAACTGTAAACATATTCATTAAAATAATATTTTAGTCACCAAACATATTTAGAAATTGAAAGATAATACAAATAAATTCAAGCAAAATATTGCCAAAAAAAATATTATAACCTTTTTAAATTTGTTAATATTTTCTATAACATATAAATTTGGGTGTACTAGTTTTTGGACCATTGTCGTAAATCCAACCTAGGCTCATTCTGAGAACGTAGTCTCGAGTACGTTTCTGAAGGCTGCGGAATACGTCCCGGGAGCTACGTCTTCTTGCACTTTTTGTTTTCGAGAATCCACGAGAGGCCGCTGTGTACGCTTTTTGAGATCTCAAATTTCTCTCACGAGTGCCGTTAGCGCCTGCTATTCTCGCGTAAACCCACCAGAGGCCGCTGCCTGCTGACTGTTTGGCTGACCAATCGACTGACTCACCCTCCTCCTTCCCTAAACCCAACCAAAATTGTATCGACTGACCCACCCACACCCTTTCGAAAAAGCAATCCAGGAAAAAAAAAAAAAAAACCCCTGTCTCATTTTTACCAAGTTTTCAGATTTTACCGGGTTCTCACCCTGTTATTTGCTGGTTTATTTTATTTTTTGGAACCGCTCCTCGCCGGACTCAAACCCCATTGTCGTGGTCACCTCCTCTCTGTGTCTCGAGTCCACCGACGAACATGGTAAGCTAATGGGACAAGCCAGTTGCAGTGGGAAAGTCGTCCACACAGAGGCGAGTGGTCGGCTGATAAGCGCAAAAAGGAACGGCGTCACACCGCCCAGTAGCGTTCATTTAAAAAAATGAAATGCACCCATACGTACCTCTGACCACATAATGTGCGATCTTCAGAAATGTTCGTGGAACTACGTTTTTACAATGAGCCTGTGTTGCGTAAATCATTTTGTTAGATAAGCTCCAGATTTGGTTTCAGTACTGACTAATATAATATATGTGCACAAATATAATAATGTATAGTTTCCAATTTAAGAATTTAAAAGATATATATATATACACACACACACTGTAAAAAAATTATTCTGGCTGGGAAAAAAACAACGTAACGGCTGTTAAATTACAGAAATATATCGTAAAATTTCCTTAAATTTTAATTTCTGGTCAATTTCTATAATTTAATATCCGTTATTTTACGGTAAATTTCTGTAATTTAATATCCGTTATTTTACGGTAAATTTCTGTAAGTTAACAGCCGTTATTTAACTATTTTTTTCTGCCAGAAAAAAACGTAAAATTACAGATTTTTTTTCAGTGTATATATATATATATATATATATATATATATATATATA
>CAIGQQ010034621.1:146442-166618 GCA_903798035.1 Danio albolineatus
TATTAATCTAGGGTCGCCACAGTGGAATGAACCACCAACTTATCCAGCATGTGTTTTACGCAGGGAATGCCCTTCCAGCCGCAACCCATCACTGGGAAACATCCACACACACTCATTCACACACACACACACCAGGGCCAATTCAGCTTACCCAATTCACCTATAGCACTTGTCTTTAGTCTTGTGGGGGAAACCGGAGCACCAGGAGGATACCCACACACCAACACAGGGAGAACATGCAAACTCCACACAGAAATGCCAACTGACCCAGCTGAGGCTCAAACCAGCGACCTTCTTGCTGTGAGGCGATTGTGCTACCCACTGCGCCACCGTGAGGCCCTATATCAGTTCTTTGTGCGTCTCTGCATATGTGAGCCTGAGGTTGTAGCAGCAGTGTAGGGTGATGAAGGTTTCAGTAGTCAAGATGTGGAATGAAAATAAATATGTCATTGCCAGTTAGGATTTCACATTCACTCTTATTGTGTGTGTGTGCGAGAGAGAGAGAGAGAGAGAGAGAGAGTGACAGAGAGAGACAGAGAGTGAGTGAGCATTCTCATATCTCTCTTTACTCTGTTATTATTTAATTTAAGTTCATTACAACTTAAAACATTTTACTTGGACTCAAGAAAGCTGAAAACTGCTAATTAGAGGTGGGAAAATATTTGAAACCCCGAACAAATACTGTCAAGCTAATCTATACAGACTATGTGAACTTTGTCTCTAATTTTTTGTCACTGGAGCAACTAGAATTTCAGTCAAAATTGTTTGAGCACTAGAGTTTCATGATATAGTATCGGCATTGGTATGAAAACGCAGACATGTACCGCACTCTTTGACAAACATTTCAATACAATAGTGCAATAATGGGAATAATATAAGTATATAAATGTGCCATATTATTATTATGTGAGACCATCACTCTATTACTGTGCTTTCAGTCTTTAAAAATTTCATCTGCTCTCCTTGTTTACATCATCTATTTACATCACAAAACATCCTGTGACCGCAATTGTCAGTTTTCAAGAGAACACGTATGCCTAAATGAAAAGCCGATGAAAAGATTTCTCAGATATCTGTGAAAATCGTAACCTCACCATTCCTCTCATGATGTCATGGTGCAAGGACTCTCTAAGGGGGATCAGCCTGAAAGGATAGCTGGGCCCAGCCAAGGTAAACTGGGCTGCATGGAGCCACGACAGAGCTTTGTGAACACAGACACCAGCTACAAACGCGTTCAGATATGGATCATTGGGTCCGAGCACGGCTGCAGCTTGAATCAATTATTGGTGTCATCTTGATCCAATTTGACTGATCTGAGGGGGAACGGAGAGGACAGGGCGGGTGGGGGTGCAGCAGAGGGCAAATTCTGGTCAAATATCCTGAGTGCGTTGGCCCCCCGAAAACCTTTTCCTTACCCTATTCAATGGCGGTCACTCTGACGGTGGGGCCGTGGGTCAACGGGAAATATAATAAATGCTGAACTCAGGATGGCTACATCACACTGAACTTGTATTCGACTGGTGTTTTTATGGCAAGATTTTATTTTTGTCACTTGCACTGTTTTCTTGACAGTGAATAAGTTACACTGTACATTCAGTACATTTTGATAGCAGCCTGTCATTTGAAGGCCAGATTTCAAGCATCTGTAAAACTGCATTTTTTCATCTTAAAAATGTTGCCAAACTTCGACATATGCTATCAATGTCTGATGTGGAAAAGCTCATTCATGCTTTCATGACGTCTCGATTAGATTATTGTGATGCATTACTAGGCGGCTGCCCTGTTGGCCTAATTAACAACCTTCAGCTAGTTCAAAATGCAGCTGCTAGAGTTCTAGAACAAAGAAATATGATCATATTACTCCAGTTCTTTCAGCATTACATTGGCTCCCTATTAAATATCGTATAAATTTTTAAATTTTACTGACTACCTACAAAGCCCTGAACGGCTTAGCTCCCCAGTATTTGAGGGAGCTCCTGGTGTATCATAGCCCATCACGTCCTCTACGCTCAATTAATTCTGGACAACTGATTATTCCCAGAATATCAAAATCAACTGTAGGCGGTAGATCTTTCTCTTATCTGGCACCTAAACTCTGGAGCAGTCTTCCTAGCACAGTTCGGGAAGCAGACACACTCTGTCAGTTTAAAACTAGATTAAAGACACATCTTTTTACATTAGCATACACATAAAACACAAATGCTTTGGAATCCAAATCCTCTAAAGGATTGTTAGTCTGCATTATTTGGGGCAACCGGAGCCGGGAACACTTCCCAAAAGACATTATAATTTAAATGGCATCTGCGCTTATGTTAGTCTGTTTTTTTATTATCCCCGAGGTTTCCATAATCCTGGACCAGGCCGTATCCTGAGCAGCTGCTGTGGTGGTCATGGAGGAGTGGAGAGCATGAGACCGATCCCTGTAAGACCCCAGTGACAGACGAGTCCTCGCATTGTTCCCGAAGGGCCAGCCTGTTCACCAGCCGGTGTCTTACCTGTGGTCTCTCCGTGATGGACGTCCAGCGTTCTTCAGTCCCGGCGCCTAGACTGCAGCTCTGCACAAGACGTCTGGCCATAGGAGAAATGGTCGTGCCCAACTGAGCCTGGTTTCTCTCGAGGTTTTTTAATTCTTCACTTTCGCCAATTGGTGAAGTTTTTTCCTCGCCGCTGTCGCTCTCGCGTTAATCTTCAGTGTTTGGACTCTCAGCAGTGAATATTAAACCACACTGAACTGAACTAAACTAAACTTCAACACTGAACACTGGACTGACACTGTTTCAATTTTTTTTATAATGCATGTGAAGCTGCTTTGACACACAATCTACATTGTAAAAGCGCTATACATATGAAAGATGAATTCGGGAAATCCGTAGGTAATGATCTGTAGGTCCAAACATGATGACAGTCCATACATGAAAACTGATATTGTTTAAGTAGATGATAATGCAGTAATGCTCTCATTTACTGGGAACTCTTAAGCTGAACTGCTTTTAAAAGGTGTGTTTTTTGCAATGGATTGTGTGCAGAAACTGAACCTTTGCCTTGGACTGAAAAAGCATAAATGTGTACACAAATGTAAACACATGTGCACAATTTATAGGTAAACAGGTAGACTGAACAAAAGAAATACATGCGCTTGATTTATGTTGCCCAGCTTACTCTGAGCCTTAACAAATTATACTTAAGCTCCATTGAGCACTGAGCAAATCTGCTTCATGTCTTAGAAAAGCACTTTAACTAGCAAAACCCAGAGCTTAAAAAAACTTCCTAGCAAAACAAAGCATAATACTTTCTTTGTTGCACGTTCATCTACATCACCCTGTCAATTAATGAAAATCTCTTTGATGACATGCGGTCTGTTTGTTTAAAAAATATTGATATTATTGTAGCTAATGTTTTTGGTGTAGCCATGAGGTGATCTGCATGCATCTGTGCTGCCTGATTTCCTTGAGATAGTTAATGCTGTTGGAGTGTTTAGTTACCTTTGCAAAGTGCTCAGACTAAGCCAGGTGCTGGTGTGTCTGGTTACCGGAGCTTTAATCAGCATTGGTCTAAAATCCTAAAAGAAGATTGAAACGTTAAGTGCTGGATGTGATTAACCAGAAAATATTGGTAGGGTCTCAACAGATAGGACATATTCTGTGTGAAGAGAATCATCACAAAACCAGCCTTCAGTGGAACGGTATGGGTCTAACGCACTGAAATTGCTTCATCCCTGATTTTTTATCTTAAATATGTATCTTATAAAAATAAACACTCCTGTTAAAAGTGTATTAAACCATTTGAACAACCTGAAATAGGGGTGGTGCAGTGGGTAGAGCTGTTGCCTCACTGGAAGAAGGTTGTTAGTTCGAGCCTCGGTGTGGTCAGTTGGCATTTCTGTGTGGAGTTTGCATGTTCTCCTCATGTTCGCGTGGGAAGACATGCGTTATAGGTGAATTAGATAAGCTAAATTATCTGTAGTGTATGTGTGTGAAAGAGAATGTATGGGTAATTCCTAGTGATGGGTTGCAGCTGGAAGGACATCCGCTGCATAAAACATGGGCTGTATATTGGGCATTGGGCATTGGACACTGGGCATTGCTGCTTTGACACAATCTACATTGTAAAAGCGCTATACAAATAAAGATGAATTGAAAAGATAAGTTGATGGTTCATTCCGCTGTGGCGACCCCTGATTTATAAAGGGACTCAATAAAATGAATGTATGAATGAACAACCTCAAATAAACAGTAAATTAATCAGCTTGATAACCAATGATAGGAATTTGTATATATTTCCATAGAAAGATTATGTAATTACTTACACATTGTCGTTATGATCATTCTAAACAAATTATTTAGCATGTACAGCTTGATAAGAGCATAATTAATCAGTTAAATAAGTTAAATAATCATTTTTAACATGAACAGTATTGAGGTCAATTCGTCTTTATTTCAACAGGTGTAATGAGTCAGGTCGGCAACAGAGGTGAGGATTCAAATGCAGCTTTATTAAGACAGAATGGTCATACAGGCAAGGTCAAAACATCAGACAGGAGCAGGCCAATGGTAAAATAAACAGGCAAACGGTCGGGACAGGAGGCAAAACAACATAATAAACAAAGCAAAGGTCAAAAATACAGAAAGGCATGAGGAAACGCTTCGTAATGCTCATTTACAGGTTAACAAGACTCAACATAGACGTGTTTGTGTGTATTCACCTAACTACAAATCTCATCATGCCCTGCACTCGCACCAGTTCCAGATTGATTGTGTACACATAGCTGAAGCTATTCAGGGGGTATTCCAGAAAGCAATTTATGTGACATTCGCAGGAATGTTTAAGAGTAGCCTAAAGGCTCATACACACCGGGACGCTTTACGTTTGCATTTATCGTCAGATTTTTACGAGACGTTTTTCAGCATTCAAACCCATGCGATTTTCACTGGCGTCAAGTTTAAGAGTATGCAAAATCCCTCCTTGCCATTAGATGGCGCAACTTTAAGCTTCCCAGCAAACTTCCTACACAACTTTAAGCTTCTGACACCCTTGAAAGCACAGTAGAAGCAGTAGAAGCTTGAAAACACAGTAGAAGAAGAGAGAAAGTTGACACGCTTGTTGTCAAAGAGCTTAGAATCACCAATCAATAGTGATTCTATGGTCTTTGTTGAAGTCACTGGCGATTCAAACAATGCCGATGTCTTGTTTATCATACAGCACTTTTGGTTCGGATACCAGTGCAATAAGCAGCTCTACGTTCATATTGCCTCTGGGCATCTTCTTCAATGTGCGCTCGCATTGACAGTTTTTCGCTTGAGCGCCTCCAAGGGGTGTTTACTGTAACTTCAGCAGCTCCGTACACGTGAACAAAAGTGGTAATCTGATTGGTTGAGAAGCGTCAAAAAAAAAAAAAAAAAAACGAGCATGAGGTGTTTTTTTAAATAATTACTCTTTTGCATCTGTCTTTTTGTGCGTTGATGTGCACGATCACATTGGAGCCTTTAATTTAGTTACGAGGCGTTAAACGTCGATCGAAAACGAGAGCAAAAAAAGTCTAGGTATGCACGGGCCTTAAGTAAGTGGATAACCTTATTTAACTGGTAACTGTTGAGGTAACTGTTGAGGTAACTGTTGGGGTATGTAAGTAACTTTTGCAACTTACTCCGGTGCTAAACATATGTTCTATACATGTTCTGTATATAATGTAACAGTCTGGTTTTAATATGAAAACTTTTCAGTTCTTACCAAATGCGGGGGGGATAGGGTTAAATATAACTGTTGTATTTCAGTGGATGTACAGGTGATGTTTTTATTGAAAAATGTAGTCTGTAGCTTGGCCTTCAATCAAATAAAACTGCTGGTGTAGTTTTCTCTGTTCTTACTGTTCAAATATACACTTCTGTGTTGAATGCGCAGCTCCACTGGTCCTAACCAAGCAAGCCAGAGGGGACAATAGCAAAAATAGCAAAGAACCAAATTTCACCAATTGATGAAAGTGAAGAAAAAACTGTGAAAAACCAGGCTCTGCTTGCATTACCATTTGAGAACAATGGTTGTCCACTGTGGAAGGTCCAAGTGGATCAAGTAGACCAGATTCGGTCTAACGGAGCTGAACTCATCAATGACCACAACATCTATATGCTCAGGATATAGGCTAAATTGATTATAATGTAGTGCTAAAAAGAAACATGAACCTTGAAGCCATTCAAATTACAGTGTCTTTTTAGGAATTCAGCTCTGATTACCCTGATTCAAGAGTTCACACTTAGCTGATGATTGATTATAAAGCTAGTTTGGCATGCTGTCCCGGGAGAGAGCCCCGAGCTCATAAGATCCTCGAGCCCGGGGTTCCCTCCCGTTGCAAGGCGAGAGGGTAGTGTGAGCTCGGGTAGATCTCGAGAACTCCCCTGCTGGAGTAGCTGAAGGACAGATAGTGATTGTTCTTAGGAGATAGCTACTTACTAGAAGCATGTCTATGGTGTCTATTTGGATTAGTCGATTAACTTAGGTTGCATGTTTTTGGACGGTGGGAGGAAACCGGGGAACCCGGGGGAAACCCACATGAGCACGGGGAGAACCTGCAAACTCCACACAGAAACGTTGGCTGGTTCGGTAATGACTGAAACCAGGGACGTTCTTGCTGTGAGGCAACAGTGCTAAGCACTAGGCCGCCGTGCCACCCATCTAGAAAGGAGGAGGAATAGGGGTGGAAGGGGCGATCCTTCAAAGCGAAGATAGCTGTGATAAGCAGCCAAGGGTAATTATAGTAACTTAGGAATCGTCTGATTGGTGCGTTGTGAATTGGATAATGCAGGTCAGCTGCTAGCAATCATAAGCACGTGATCCTCTCGAAATTTGTTTATGAATAAACTCCACTTAATGCAGCCTAACTATCCTTTGGCAGATTAGGATTTCAAAGTTATGCGTTTTATTTGTGTTTTATGTTTATGCTAGTGCAAAGAGATGTGTCTTTAGGTTTTATTTTAACTAACAGAGTGTGTTCTGCTCCCCAAACTGTTTAAAGAAGGCTGTTCCAGAGATTTGGTGCCGGATGTAAGATGCCTAGTTGATTTTGACGTTCTAGGAATAATTAATTGTCCAGAATTAATTGAACATAGTGGACGTTGTAGACTGTAATTCATCAGGAGCTTCCTAAAATACTGGGGAGCTGAGCCATTCAGGGCTTTGTAGGTAATCAATAAGATTTTAAATTGTATTATTGTTTACAAGGTAGCCAATGCAATGTTGACAGAACCAAATTAACATGATCATATTTATTAGTTTTAAATTGCACTTTAGAAAGCAAACTAAGAACAGAAAATGCCAAAATAATAGTTTATTGTTAAGCTCAATAATAACTAAAGCAGCTGCCGCTCTTGGGCAATGGAAACTTCCCCCTCTGGGCCTGCCGTGAGAATGGCTGGAGCGAGCAGGAAGCAGAAATGGGAAGAGAGTCCCTGTAGCAGAGCAGGTGCCAGGGCTGGCGAGTGCAGAGGGAGAAGCTGGACAGCAGGATGACAGGACTAGACTAGACAGACTGGTAACAGTAAGATGGGATGAACAGCACAGAATCTACAGACATGCACTAGCCTATGTTTTTTTTTTTTTTAGAATTTTAGGACCATTTCAATCAGATGCTCATCACGATAGGGGAAACATGGACATTCATAACTTCTATTTCATGGTGACTTTAATTAATTATGGCTAATAATTAATTTGAAACATGCTAAAGAAAATATCACAGATAACAACAGGGTAATAATACTTACAATTGGGTTGTTGATAACATGTGGGAAGCAAACTTTGATGGTTAACAGCCATCACTTGGCATACTTTATGTCTTGGCTTGCTATTTGCCTGATTCCTTGGCCCAAAACAGGCACACCCACTGGAAACCCATACATTTAGATCCTGGATCTGGCCCATCCCCTGTTAAATTAACATATGATTTTATGTAGCCTAAGTGTGGCACAGACACTATCAGACAGGTACAGTATGGCTGATATCCGGCTTGGTCCGTGGGCCAGATCAATGAGTGAATCCTCCTTCCTTGAAACCAATCACAATTCAAATGACAAACTTGGCCCAAAGTTAGACATAACTACTCATGTCATGGCAAAAAAAAAAAAAAACTCTGGCTGAAGGTATATACACACAACTACATAGAGAGTGGACCTGTCATGCGTACAACAGCTTTGAGACAAGACCAGTGTCCTGACATCTTATCCTACCCATCAGATTATGCTACCAACACTGTAGGGTTAGGGTTGGGGTTAGGGTTAGTGTAAGTTGACATGTTCTTGCAAAGGTTCTTATAGTCAGTTAAATGTCTGTTGAATGTTAGTATCAACAAATATTAAGTAGACAGTCTTCTAATACTCAAATGGACCATTGAAATAAAGTCTTACCAAAAATTATGCAGGTCGCACAATCTGATAGGTAGCATACACTGTAAAAAATGCTGTAAAATTTACAGTATTATTGCCAACTGTAAATTAACAGTTACAAGTGTGCTTTTGTTTTACAGCACAATTGTAATTATTAATTTACAGTGCACTTGCCAGTAAAACTATAAATTGTACTGCAATTTTAATGTATGTCATCATCAAAATGTGAAACACTCTCAGAAATAAAGGTACGCGAGCTGTCACTGGGGTGGTACCTTTTCAAAAGGCACACATTTGTACCTAAAGGGTCCATATTAATACCAAAACATTAGTACCTAAAAAGAACAAAAGTGTTCCTCTTAAAATTTTAGGTTCAATTTATAATTTTGAGGTACCAATATGGACCCTTTAAGTACAAATGTCTACCTTTTGAAAAAGGTACCACCCCAGTGACAGCTTGTGTACCTTTATTTCTGAGAGTGTACCTACTTTTTAAATGGGAGGTAGGAAAATCTGACAGGGTAGAACAAATCAATAGAGCAACGGCCCATAGAGAAAAATGCATCAGTCAGCCAGAAGGGTTTTGCAGCTCTGGCCCATTATCTTCTCACCAATGCCAAGACTAAGCCAACAGTGCCACATTTTAGCCAAAAAGTGGCCCCAAAGTAATTGCTATCTCGCAATTAATCAGAAATTTTAGGCAAAGCAAATCTAAGCTAGAGCTACAAACAACCAGGCAGCAGCATCAGAAACAGGACAACATTATTTTTAACAGCATTAAGCAACAAACTCAGCACAATGAATTGTGAGACACAGCAATCATGTTTGACAACTTTTATTCTTTAAAAAAGAAGTATCATGATGCTTATTCAAATAATTTAAAACCAAGTTATTTTGTTTTGTAATTTGTGAGAACATAGCTAATTAATTCATCTCCAAAAACTACAGTTGTTCAGAAGACAACAAGGCTTGTTTTATAGATACATTAAAACAAAAATAATTTGGCATGCAGCCATTGCACACGTAAACACAGAAAACGTTTGCAGTGATACTGACCTTGGTTTCCCTTTTTTTATTAAGTTATTAAGACAAACCTCTGTGAGTCTTTTAAAGTCTAAAACAAATGTCATTAAACCTTCATACTTTGCCCCACTGCAAAAAAAAGGTGAATAGTCTGTTCCTGATTATCCCTGATATTAGCATGCACATAGACACACACACCCATTTCAATTCCAGTTACACACTCGGACACAATTGCTGAGATGCTAGCTCATACTGAAAACTCCTCTTGGAGAGCAGTTTGCTTTTTGTACACACACACACACACACACACACACACACAGACACACGAATAGTGAAAGTCTATCCATGTCCATGTCTGACAGAAGGGCTAAGAGGTTGCCGGCACATTGCGGGTTTATTGAATTAATTACGATAAGGATCAGAACTTTAAACAGGGGGGTGAGACACTGGCTAGAAAGACATTGGAACCCTTCAAGCAATCTCTTTCTTTCTTTGTCAGAGCGCATGATTGGATTGGTAGTGTCAGGGTTGAACTGTGTGTGACAGTAACCAACTCCATAAGGTAAGTAGAGGGCTGAGATCGGTCAGCCGCACAACTTGTGCACTCGCTACATGCGAAAAATTAGTCCAGCATACTGAACAAATAAGGGACTGGGTTGCCCCGGTCGTGTGTGTGAGAGCGGCAGAGATGGCAGGGGGTGAGCTTTGGAAAGGTTGAAGGGGTCAGTGCAGATACAGTTACCACATCTGAAATAAGGAAGGTCATTCTGCTGTGACACCTCATACACTCAACACATGGAGGTCAGTGTGTGTGTCCCTGGTATTCTTTCCTAAAAGTATAGTAAAACCAGTAATTCTCCTTGTGGGGAAATTCCCATTAGAAAAATGAAAAAATGTTACCTATAAAGCATTAAATAATCTAGCTCCTGTTTATCTAACCAACCTTCTGTCTCGCTACAATCCAACCCGCTCTTTAAGATCTCAAAACTCAGGGCTTCTGGTAGTACCCAGAGTAGCAAAGTCAAGTAAAGGAGGTCGAGCCTTCTCATTTATGGCTCCTAAACTCTGGAATAGCCTTTCTGATAATGTCCGAGGCGTTTATATACACTATGAACAGCAGCTACGCTAATTTTTCTCTTTGTTCTCTATTTCCACCTGGGGATACTCATCCCGAGGCCCCCAAAGACTATGTAGCGCCACGGATGCGATCCAAGACCCGCGGCGAGACGATTCCAAGGCTCCATAATCTTGGACCACGCTGTATCCTGAGCAGCTGCTTGGCGGAGTAGCAAGCAAGAGACGGATTCCTGTGACCCTCCAAGGACAGACGAGCCTTGAGTTCTCCAGCCTCCGGCGACTAGACTGCAGCTAGAGCTGCGCACCGATGGATTACTCTTCAGTGTTTGGACTCTAAGTAGTGAATATTGGACAACTCTGAACGGAACTGAACTCCAACACTTATAACTGGACTGACATTTACAATTTACTATAACCTTCTATGTAAAGCTGCTTTGACACAATCTACATTGTAAAAGCGCTAGAGAAATAAAGGTGAATTTAATTGAATTGAAAAAAACTGCTTATAACTATAGTATTATATAATTATTTATAATATCATAACAGTATGTTTAGTATTTATAGTATTATAATTAGAGAACTACATATAATATTAGAGAGAGATTTACAGGCAGGGTTGGGATGAAATGATACAATACAGTGAATGCACAACATGAAAATCAAAATGTCTTTAGGATGTGCCCATACATTATGGATACTAGCATGTGTGCAGGGTAAAGGTGGAAGAAATGTCTACACAAGTATAGTAATACCAGAATGAAGTATTTGTTAAATGTATAAATGCAGAATGTTTCATGTGAGGGTTATGCTATGAGTAGGGCTGGGGTAAGGGGAGAAGATATGCTTGTACAGAATAAAAGTGCTTAAAGTCCCCATAAATAAGCAGTTTAGCTGATATTATTGTTAGGGTTAGGTCATTTTAGTAATCTTTAATATAGTTTCTTTAATTATCACATGAATTATTCATTCATTTTCTTTTCAGCTTAGTCCCTATATTATTCTAGGGTCGCCATAGCGGAATGAACCACCAACTTATCCAGCACATGTTTTACGCAGCGGACACACTCATTCACACACATACACTATGGACAGTTTAGCCTACCCAAATCACCTATACATGTCTTTGGACTTGTGGGAGAAACCTGAGCACCCAGAGGAAACCCACACCAACACGCCAACATGCAAGCTCCACACAGAAATGCCAACTGACCAGGGCTCGAACCAGCGACCTTCTTGCTGTGAGGCGAACGTGCTACTCACTACGCCACCGTGGCGCCCTATCACATGATTTAATATAATAAATTCATTATCCTGATGGAAATATGGAAACATACTAAAATAAGGTGGGATAGCTTTCTGTTGAATAAGGCTGAACACAACTGGAGAAAAGCAACAGCTGTAGCACAAACAAAAAAAATACAATTAGATTACAGCAGTAGTAAACCAGTAGAAAGTGTACAGGTCATGCAGCAAATCTATGGCTTCAAACTTTACTAGTCTGTCACAGCACTGATTTCTCACAGGACATGACTATTCAGATACATTTACCACATCTGAATCCCTCTAGTTGGTGTCATGGTGGCACAGTGGGTAGCACAATCGCCTCACAGCAAGAATGTTGCTGGTTCGAGTCTCGGTTGGGTCAGTCGGCATTTCTGTGTGGAGTTTGCATGTTCTTCCCGTTTCCTTATCGCAAACACAACAGTAATCTGGTAATGCTGGCGCTGCTTTGGCTTTTTTGGGGTTAATTATTGTGATCTCCCGATTGCAACACAGAAGTTGGAAATGTCTCTAAACTGATAGCATTTCATGCCGTTCAGCCTTATAATTTTTAAATGGCAGCAGAATGACCTGTCTTGACATAACCAGAAATTTATTAAAATACTAGCTCTAAAATGACATGGTTTATGAGTAATGGTTTCTGCTGTTCTGATGTCAGCTGCAGATGTGAAGGAATGGTGTAAGAAAGTATTCCTTCATACAAAAGGATTTTTAGACTCTCTTTGACTTTCCTTTGTTATTTACACAATTATGCCATCAAACTGTTGTATAAATGCAATATCACACTCGTAGCACTGTGATATGTCTGTATATCATGTGGGTGTTTACAGCTGTGTAAAATGTATTCTGGATAAATTGATGGTTCATTCTGCTATGGCGGCCCCTGATTAATAAAGCAACTAAGCTGAAGGAAAGTGAAGGAATGAAAATGAGCATTGTGGGGCTTCTTGTTCAAGCTCTTGTTGGGCTGCTTGTTCAAAGAAAACTGTATTGCACATTGTATGCCACCGATAAGCATGCACACACACTCGCTAGAAGTGTGATATCTACAATATTCACACATACACGCTGCAACCAATTGTTGTTCATCTAAAATGTACCCATTTCTCCTAGCAAGATGGAGATTTACTCAGTAAATAAAAATAAAACGAAGTAGACAGGGGTTTTACTGCAGCAGACGGCAGCCAGTCTATCCACCCTCCGGCAAGTTCTTCCAGCACCAGCCTTAAGACTCTGCTCTGTCAGTGTTTGTTGGTACCCAAACTTCTTTCACAGTGACGAGGACTGTCCGACATTGTGTCCGTACTTCCTCTCAGTTTTGGCAACAATATAACATAGTTCAATGTTTAGAGGAAAATGGAAGCAATAGCTATATTTCCATCTACCTATTTTTGTATGAGTTTTAGAATATCACAAATAAATTCTTAATGGGAATTGCAAGATACACATACATTTTGAAGGAACTCTGTCCATCATGGCCTCCTATCCTTCTAATATCATCTAATTTGCTTCATGGTGTGTACATGGTGTGTACAGAATGGCTGCCGTCATCCAAGTGGATGCTGGATGATTTCCCCAATATCTAGAGCAATATGAGTGCCCAGAACATGGGTTTCCTCTGGGTGCTCCGGTTTCCCCCACAAGTCAAGAGACATGTGGTATAGGTGAACTGAGTAGGCTAAATTGTCCATAGTGTATGGATGTAGTTAGTTATCTTTATTTGTCCATTTGGCACACATACAGTATGTATATATAAATAAATCATTTAAAATCATGGCAGACCTACTTTAAATAAATATCTAATCTACTAGCCATCAACTGAGGGAGGAGGAATTTAAAAACTTAATTACTTGGGGTGTAAATGGGGTATAATATTTTCCTATTTCTTACACTCCTGGGAACACAATATATAAGACCTGATGGTAACAATTGGAAGGTGTTTGATAAAGGATGTCTTTTATCATTGACAATCAAGATAGCTTTATTTAGTACTCTTTCTTTGTATATACTATCAATACTCATTAGTTTTATCCCCAACAGTTTACTGGCTGTTGTTACCACCTTCCCCAGTGACCTCTTCTGGGCCTCAGAAGCATTTCCATACCACTAAATGTTGCAAAGCTTTCAACAAAAGCACTATAAAACATGATCAACAACGTAATGTCAACTTTAAAGAGCCCATATGGTGGGTTGAGAACGGTTAAATTTCACTTTTTGAAGTCCCAAACAACAGGATTATATGTATGCAAGGTTAAAAAACACTTTCGATGTCTTATAATATCTATTTATTTTTACCTCATTTTCCCACCGACTCCCATATGAATCGTCTGAGCGAGTCTTTTTCCCCAAGCACCTCCTTTACGTGACGCTACCACGTCACGTCACCACGTCACGTCCGTGTCAGGAGCCCGATGCCAGAACATATTGAAATCAAGTCACTGCTTTTGTACAACAGCGTATTGCTAAATTCTTCATCATAACAACAAACATTCAGTAATAATTAACACTTCATGGACTATTGTAAGCCAACAAATTGTTACATTCGGCAGTAAGCTAAATGGCTACCGCTACATGCTGCACGGAGCAAACACAATACAGACAACTACATCCATATTTACCTTGTTACGGTCAACACGACTGGAAGAACACGCTGGTCCAAATAAACTGGGTATTGATCCATCCTTAACAACAACCGTGCAACAAATCCTGCGTTGTAAGCGTGTAGATTTGTGTAGCTCTCTTCAGAGAGATGACGTGATCACAGCACCGTGTTGAGGATGTAATTCTCAGGTATTTTACCAAAAATAAACCTCAACCACTCCAGGTAGGAAAAAGAGATTTCCAGGTAGGGAAAATAACACAGCTTTTCCATCGCACTTCAGAGCACAGCGTCCGCGGGTCATGATTTAACCAGAATGCCGATGAGTTTAGAAAAGTTAGCAGCAGTCGTGTTTTCCGGATCAATAACTCATGACCGAAACAGTGTTCCTACACAAATAGCACCTCTTTTCAACCGTCGCAATGTATACAATCGCCTACAACCTTATTTTCCTAAAAATGAACTTTCCTACGCGCTGGACGCATCATATTAAACTCATCTGTGCCGGCGGCAGAGAGACCGGTCCTTAGGGACCGTCTACAAAGAGCGAAACGCGAAAAACAATACTACATAAGCTGTCAATAACTTCTCTCTAAATCTTTATACTGCCATCAAACAGAATAAAGATTTACTTAGATATTACTCAGATCACACGTCACTGCTGTCCCGCTGGTCATGCGATTATTCTAGCCGGTTATGCTACAACACTTACTGCGATACAGTGCTTGTTGTCTTCCACTTTTCCTTCCTGTCTGTGGGCGGGGCCGGGCAGTTCAAATTTTAGCGGGGTCTGCGCGCGCAACTATTATGTTTCGCGTTGACGTCAAGCCGAAACGGCTAAAGACTCGTTCTAATAACGATTCATTTAAACAACAATGAGTCGACTCTTTTATATATGAATCAATCGTTTTAAACACTTTGCACTTTCAGATTTAAGCCTTAGCTGGACATTTCACTTTACTTAGAGCTGTGTAACACACTGCATGGAAGGTCATTTTCAAAAATCCATAATATGGGCTCTTTAAATAGACAATCATTTCTTTAATAGTACATTCTCTGCAGCTGGAACGGCACCTGCTGTGTAAAACATATGCTGAATAAGTTGGCGGTCCCTATACCTAGCTAAGCTTATTATTATTTTTTAAGGCTTTTCAACTTTATAGGATAGGACAGTAGAGAAAACTGACAGGAAAGCAGAGAGAGGGGTAAGATCAGCATAGGACCGCAAGGCAGAATCGAACTCAGGTCACCGTGAGTACCGGAGTGCATGTGTCAACACACTAACCACTACACCACTGGCTCTGACAGCTTATGATTTTCTTTGTTTCCTATTTCCACCTAGAGATGCCCATCCTGAAGCCTCTAGGGATTGTGCAGTGCCACTTGATGAGATCCAAGACCTGCAAAGAGAATATGCCAACCACTGAAAACTTTGAGGACAACACATTAATGCACACATACACTGGAACATCTATCTGCAGGTTAACTGTGTTTGTATATAATAACGGTAACACTTTATTTTGATGGTCCATTTGAGTATTAGTAGACTGTCTGCTTAATATATGTTGATACTGACATTCAACATTCTTTCAACAGACATTTAACTGACTATAAGAAATTTGCATAGACATGTGAACTTACACTAAGCCTAACCCCAACCTAACAGTCTACTTATAATCTAATGAGAATTAGTTGGCATGTAGATGCAATGTAGCCTAAATTCAACAAACGGACCATCAAAATAAAGTGTGACCATAATAATTTAAATGCTAAAAGCTATTAGTGAATAAATAGTTAGTTAAAATTAGCAGTAATTAATAAAGTTATGGTAACTAATAACCAACCTTTTTGGATTTCATTGTAATGCAATAATGTGCACCCTTTGAAACCTCTTTGAAGCAATCAATGTTGTGAAAAGCGCTATACAAATAAACTTATAATTGTATTGAACTATTCTCTCACAAAACATCACTAGTATCTATAGGCTCTCACTAGTACTCACATCTCACAAGCAGGGCCGGATTAACCAATGGGCATTATGGGTACAGGCCCAGGGGCCCGTGCGAACTTGGGGCACCTGCAAGGGAGGAAAAAAACGCCGATTTTGGCTAAGTGCAAATAGCGCATCTCATTGGAATAAGCTAGTTGAGTGATTCCCGCCCATAACCGTTTGATTGACAGAGACAACATCCCTGACAGCAGCGTGAGTGGCGCAGCTTGTAAAGCGAATGGCATGAAGTTTTGATGCGATCGATCATCAACCCGGTTCGAATCCAGCTTCTGATGAACACGTTCTTCTTTTTTTCCCCTACTAAATATCAGATTTTGCCTACTCTTGCACGAGGAAGACAAGTAGGATTCATTAATAAGTGTGTGTATTAGGGAAGAACTGGATTGGAGAGGTGTTATGTCCAAATCATATGTATTATAAGTTTTTGAAGTTATACGTTAAAAATACCCTCAAATGTATATATTTTAGTACTGCTTCAGTGAACTTGAACAAGTACATTTAAATCCATTAATTTTCACTAGTTTTATTCATATTTTTTTCAAAGTATGCTTTAAATGCTTTAAGTTAAATCTTTGTAGACTAGAAATATGTGTACTGTATATCATTTATTTATAAAATGCTGGAAATACATTATAGATAAATTAAAAAAAAAAGAAATTATATTAATCTTATTTTTTAATTCAACTATAGGGGAGCGGCCAGGTAGGGGGCCCTCCAAGACATTGTGCCCAGGGGCCTCTGAATTCTTAATCCGGGCCTGCTCACAAGACATCACTATAATCTCTCACTGGGCAACACTTGTCTCTCCCAAAGATCACTAGTCTCTCACACTCTGAGATCTGGTATGATTTTGTTCCACTGTTCTTCCAGTCTGATTCGTAGGTCGGCAACTGCGGTGAGTTTCTTTGCCGTATATTTATCGCCAATGGGTTTTGAAGGATTTAATGTTTGTATTAGGACTCTGTGCTGGCTATTTCATAATTTGAATTTAGGATTTGACATAATGTATTAAGCTTCATGGAATTGCTTTTATAATTACTATACCACTCTTTTTGCTAACAGACGGCAAGAGGACCTCCTATCAGACCTGCACATCAAACTAAAAACACAAGCAACCAACGTTTATGAAATGAAAACAATAAAGATTATAGATAAAATAAATAATAAAATATTCAGTTAAATTCATGTTTATTTATATAGCGCTTTCGCTTTTACAAAGTAGATTGTGTCAAAGCAGCTTTAACATAGAAGTTTAGTTTCAATTCAATTCATGTTTATTTATGTAGCGCTTTTACAATGTAGATTGTGTCAAAGCAGCTTTAACATAGATGTTCTAGTAAATTTAAACAGGGTCAGTTTTCGAAGTTAAAGTTCAGTTTTGTTCAGCTCAGTGTGATTTAAATTGCTGAAAGTCCAAACACTGAAGAGCAAATCCATCGATGCGCAGCTCCACAAGTCCCAAAATAGAGAAAATACACTCTGTATGTATGAATATTCTGGTCTGTGTGCTCTTCACAGTAGCTTTTATCCAAAAAGGTCAACGCACATATTATTTATTTTATTCAGTCAGGCTTTGTTAGGTAAAATTAAAGTACATTTTAACTAGCTTATTATATACTGTAATGTGTGGCAGTGATTTTTATGGGCATTATGACGTTTAGTGGTGTCTGAATGCTATAGGATCATAATTTCTTGCCTCAGTTCACTAAAAACACCCCAAAGTATTTTAGATTCTCATCTGATCTCTAATCTCTCACTATGTGTGTATGTGTGTGTGGTAAGGCTAAGTGTGAACAGATGTACCAAAATATTTTCTCAGTAAGGGAGAATCACAGTGCGACAATAACCTACAGCTGAAACAGCGTACTGTCCTGCAAACACACACACAAACAGACACGAACATTCTCAAACCCACACCCACATGAGCTCAAAAATACTGAACATTCCCAAATGTAGGACGCACAATAATTGATCCATATACATTCACTCTGTCATAACAGCCTGTGTAGTAATCACAGGAATGAAAAAAATGTAAATCAGTAGCAAATATTGATAATAAAAATTCATCTCCATGATTTTATATATATATATATATATATATATATATATATATATATATATATATATATATATATATATATACACTGACACCATTGAGTGTAAAAAACTTTGAATAACAATTAGCTTAATATTGAACCTGTTTCAAACTGATAAACTTAACAATATTATTGATAAATAATAGTAATAGCAATAACTGTCATACTTTTGAAAGTCAGTTTACAAACAAGTGACAGGATTACAAAAACATGTATCTTTAACATGACCTGGTAAAATAAAAATAATAATACAGTATCTTAAATCCTTTGATAGATCACATTCTGTAACTAAACATATAAATGAGCATTATAAAATTATAAATGATTAAACAATAAATGTGTTAAATAAAAAAGTGGGAATATTTACAAAAAATACACAGTGAATATAAATGTACAATGTGTGTAAACCTCCACTCAGGTTTAGGTGTATTCTTTTTCTCCATGTTATAACCTTAACTGAAGCCAAAAGATTGAAATTTTCTGCCTTTTACAAAGATTTATCAAAGAAAGCAAAAATAAAATGATGGTACCCATACTTTCCCATAAGCAAATCACAACAGGTATCTTAGTTTTTTACATTTTTTACATTACATACTGTATGTGCTGTAGATTCAACCATTTGGCAAAAATGCAGTCCGAAGTTCCCATCTTAAGTTCAAATATCTTGGTGATATCTGATACTGTCCTCTAACTTAGATTTCTTCAATGTCCAGTCTGAACAATGGTTTGTTTTATTCAAAGCCGTATAGAGTACATATCGCTCTATTTCACCAGAATATGTATACCCTGGCTACTGAACCCATGACCGTTTGACCTCTAACCTCAGTATCAACTAGAAAAAGCTTCATTTTTGTGTGTTTTGGTGACACTCATCTTACGTCATAATGCAGTCCATTCTGATGTTGATACCACAACACAAAGACCATATCCTTCTATTGTGCACAACCCCCCTCCCCCCAACACGCACACACACACACACACACACACACTGATTCATAGTAACACACACACCCACACATGAACACAAAAATGCACTCCAACACAGAGACTATATTATCCAGAGTGTATTTTTAAAGGGCACCTTTGATGAAAAATCTACTTTTTAAGCTGTTTGGACAGTCATATGTGTAGTTATAGTGTATAGACGGTCATTTTGGGGTGATATAAACACACCCAGTCCTTTTTTTTTCAATTTAACAGCATAAAAACGGTGGACCAATTGGAGCGGTTTTGAGATCGACCGCAACTCTACGTAGGAGTGCGGTCCCCCCGCCCACCGAATTGATTGACAGCTGCGTATTAACATGTCTCCGTAAGAACGCGTCTAATCATATCAACAAGACAGGGCGTGCACAAAACAACCGGGAATAAAAGGTCTGTTCAGTTCGGGAAGGTCATTAATCATCATCGAATGTGATCTAGAGTGAGTTTCACAAGTTTAACACGTGTTTAAAACAGTGCATGTTTGTAATGAACTACAGCCATTTACTTCAGCTTTACTTCATCAGCACAGCCGCGTGTCAGCAAAAAATACGCTTCAATCTCGGTTTGTTGACATTAAATCAGGTTTATTTAGTACATTAACATACAGATATCCATACAGCAGTGGAGATTAAACCCGTATCCTTTCACATTTGCTTGCAAATCAGTGCGAAGCTCAACGCGCGCTGTGTGTGTGTGTGTGTGTGTGTGTGTGTGTGTGTGTGTGTGTGTGTGTGTG
>CAIGQQ010034621.1:166628-181373 GCA_903798035.1 Danio albolineatus
GTGTGTGTGTGTGTGTGTGTGTGTGTGTGTGTGTGTGTGTGTGTGTGCGCGCGCGCGAACTCTATTACTGCATTGAGTGTGTCTCATCGCTGCAACTCCTTAACAAACACATTAAACAGTCTTTGGTAAAGTTCTTACTGTTGTATTTCTCAAACGTAGTGAGATCTGCTTCTTTCAGATCTGTTCCTGTTGTGTCTGTGTGTCTGACGCAGCCGAGAGGGCGGAGATTGAGGCACGCTGACGGGAACGGTGGGCGGGGAGGACTATTCTTAAAGGGCTAGCGCCAAAAACAGCAAAAATTTGTTTAGGGCTATAATGGAAGGACTTTAAACAGCTATAATTAACAATCTGATGGGTATTTTGAGCTGAAACTTTACAGACAAATTCTGCTGACACAAAAGACTTATATTAAATATAAAAAAAGGGGTCATGTATGTGCCCTTTAAAGCTTGATTGTGTTTATGGTGTGTGTTCATGCTTCACTTGTGAAAAATTAGTTATTTTTTCATGTATCTTACTAATTACATACAGCTACTGAGCTAACATGAAAATTACAGTCATATATTTCCTAGTTCCTCGGAAAGACCCGCCCTCAAGAGGCTCTGATTGGTCAGCTAACATAATGTGCTGAGATTCGCAGATGGGCTCCATGTCACCAGGAAGCGACCTGCTATAACATTACAGCACATCTAGCTACGCTCCTTCACTGCGTGGGGTGTGTGCTTGTAACCTGAAGGGTTTATGACATCATTAACCAGGATGTATTTTTTTGTAGTCCTCAAACCTCATTCGCTGTAGGTTTTGCAAAGCTAACTCTGTAATAGCCAATGTCTTTCTTTACATTGAACTTTGAGCATCTTACATTCAGAGATGTTGTTTATGTTCACACAGCTACATTACACATCAACTAAAGTTTAAATAGTGATATCGTAGCGGATCACCCCTTTAATGTGACAATAGGTTATGAAGATTTGAAAATATAAACGTTTAACTATTTTTACAGTGATGGGCTGCAGTTGGAAGGGCATCCACTGCGTGAAACATTTGCTGGATAAGTTGGCCTTGATTAATAAAAGGGACTAAGCCGAAGAGAAAATTACTGAATGAAATATTCAAATATTACATGTATTTGACAGTACTTCTATTCCAATTAGCCATTTTAAAATATTCAATTCAAGTCACTTCTATTTCCAAAGTGCTTTAAACAATGTAGATTGTGTCAATACCACTTTACAAGGAAAATAATAAAAGTCAGATTACAACATTTCATTGTTGTAGGACATATATTAAGCAGGGGACAAATAGTTTGCAGAATGCTGGTGTAGTTCTGGTTAGTTCAATAATGATTCAGTTCAGTTCAATACAGTATAGTACAGTAGCCTAGTTAAATACAGAAGTGTAAGCTAATATAGCTAATTGCACCTGTTCTGTTTCCCTTCCTCTCTTTCATCACTGAATTTGATGAGTCTATTGGCCCGTTTTCACTGAGTGGTATGGTACGGTACGTTTCGGTACGCTTTTAAGGCCGTTTCCACTGTCTAAAAGCGTACCGAACTGAACCGTACCGTACCACTTTTTAGTCACCCGTTGCAAAGGGTCCCAAGCTGAACGCTATTGGTTTACAGAGATACGTCATTTGCTCGCGCAACAAGCCAGAATGAAAACAAAAGACCCGCCATGTTTATTACACAGCCGAGAGACAATACACTGAAATAATATAAACATATAATAACGAGCCATGGTCGACCCGAGCTCAAACAAACCTTGTCGTCGTCTTGAACAGCCACAAAGCCAAGAAGAAGAGAAGATTCTTATGGGTTCCCATCTAAGCGCGAGTGGTTTCGCTTTGCCGCTTGCGCTCGCGTGCGCATCAATGTTTGAAATAACAAGCTTCTTAACCTGGACTATTATAAACTCGGAATGACGGAATTACTCTCTAACGAGAGGCTACATGTACTGGTGAAGATTAAAGACACAGATGAGAGGTTTGCGCTGACTGGGGGCTATATTTCGTTTTGTTTTTTAACCTAAATAAGGCATATATGCTGTGTGTAGTTTTTCTGTAATTGGTAACATCTAACTGTAAGGGGCTGTATGTGTTTATATTTGTTGCATTTATTTATTTATTTTATATAATCGCGGACCGTATAATTGATCTAGTTATAATCAGATCATGTTCAGTAAGCAATGAACATTTATCCACCAGTGTTTATGTGTATAATAAAGCATCTGTTTTGTGAGAAGTGCTTCTCATATGATTTAGCAGTGGAAATGCAAGCCTGATAAAGGTGACCCGTACAGACCCGTACCATACCGTACTGTACCACTCAGTGGAAACGGGCCATATAACTCTATTGCAGAGCTCTCTGAAATACCTGGTTCAGTCACAGCAATTAAGGAGTAAAACATTTTTGAATAATGAATGTTAAATTGTGTATACTGTATGACATGTTGTTCTAAACTTACTTTCTATGTCTATTGGAATGGAATACTAGTTTAAAACTTAATATAGCACAGCATATCTTGTGAAAAACTAAATTAGCATATACAGGAAGATGTATATCTACACTAAAAAAAATAACTCATTGGATGAACTCAATTTAATTGAGGGCAGGATTTCCATCCAATAAATTTGTTTAGCACTATTTTATTTTATTTTTTCACAATTAAATGCAATTGAGTTGGTCCAATGTGATTTTATCACATGAAAGTTTGAATACATTTGTATTTTTATTTAACTTAAACTTAAAGGTCTGGTAATATCATGTGTGTCTATTATGTGTCGTACATTTCAAAGTCTTTTTGTTTTATTTGAAATTATTCTAAATGAACTAAAAGAGACATGTTTAGCATATTTCATGAGTTACAAATACAGTTGATTGAGACTGATCTCAGAACTCATTTTAGGACAGTAATTGCTCACTGAGCAAAGCAATAAACTGCATTTTTTTGCTAATTTAGCTGCCAACACCTAAAGCATGGGTGCTTCTGCAAGGTGGTAATCTCAAAACTCAAAGCATTACATGAAACTCTTCCAAATCTTCAAACTAAAGTGAAGATTACACTCTAACAAGTCTTTCTATTAACTTTAAACACCTTTACTTTTATTAAAGATTGCTTTTATTATCAACATTTCCCTCTCTTAATTCAATCCCACGCAAAGCATGCTGGGAACTACAAATCCCCAAACCAGGTAGTTGGACCAACACAACTCCTTCAGGTGGTCCAACATAAAATGCTTAAGTTACCTTAATGGTTTACAAATTTAAGTGGACTAGGCATAAAACAAATAAATTAGCCAAATAAATTACAAGAATTGTGTCGTTTCAGCTCATTTTAAACAAGTAGATTGAACAAGCAGCAGTAATCGTTTTTTTGAGTGTATGTGTATATTTATTTAGGGAATATTGTACTTTTTAAAACATCACTATGCTTCATGGTTTGCTTTTCAGATTGCTTAACAGTTCATATCAATAGCCTTCATCGTTGATATATTTAGCATTTGATATGCCTGCCTGCCCCACTCTGAAATGCAAATCTAGTTTTGAGCCTTCCTCTGAGCAGGCTCTGAAAAACAAATTGCCTTTTTAATGTGAAAGTGCAAGACATTAACTCACTGTACTGTAGTTAATGTTAAAGAGCAATCTATACAGCACACTTTACTGGCATTTCTAATTAATAATTCAGCAGCTCAATTTATACACCTATTGTGAACCGATTTGAGCTTTCCCTTTCTTACCCATGACTAGGGCCAGACGGAATATGCAGACATTTTTTGCTATTTCTGCGCAAAATTTTGGAATGCAGAATGCGGAATGATTTTGGGAGTATCATAACTAAAACCTTAATATATGAAATAAACAGTAATACATTTTTAACTTTTATTTAATGTTTACAATGCAAATCCAATTAGATTTACTTATCTACAAAGCAAACAAAGCAAGTCTTGTATGAAATATCTACTAAAAGACAGAAAATATTACTACAAACTGTATTGTAAATAAATCATATGAATATTTTCATATTAGTCAGTAGTATTACTGAAAATAATTAAAAAACTGAATAAATATAAATGTATTTACACACGTAAATAAACAGAATCAATGATGGGCTAAAAGTTTGCAGAAATCTGTGGAATTCCGTGTGGGCCTACCCATGACTGAACAAAAAAGGGCTAATCAGTTACACTAACCCAAACCTTTCCACGGATGACTACACAGTAAAATCAACAGTGTAAAAAATGCAGTGCTACATGTCAATTACTCCAAAAATGCTGAGTTAACAATATACAGTGTTAACAATGGCATAGCGACAGTGTGGTTGCAAGGTGCAATATGATGTGATTTTCCTTTAACACTACAAGGCAAGGCAAGGCAAGTTTATTTATATAGCACATTTCATACACAGTGGCAATTCAAAGTGCTTTACATAAACAGAAATAAAATTGAAGTATAAGAAAATAAAAACAAATAATAAAAAACATAAAAACTGAAGAATGAAAAATGAAGACATAATAGTGCGATCTGTCGGACGTAGCACAGTGCTCATTCAGTAAAGGCACAGCTAAACAGATGTGTTTTCAGTCTTGATTTGAATGTGCCTAATGTTGGAGCACATCTGATCATTTCTGGAAGCTGATTCCAGCAGCGGGGGCCGTAATAGCTGAATGCAGATTCACCCTGCTTTGACTGAACTCTTGGAGTTTCTAGTTTATATGATCCTAATGATCTGAGTGATCTATTAGGTTTGTATTCAGTGAGCATATCTGTAATGTATTGGGGTCCTAGGCCATTTAGTGATTTATAGACAAGTAGTAATACTTTAAAATCTATTCTGAAAGTAACTGGGAGCCAGTGTAAAGACCTGAGGACAGGTGTGATGCGCTCTGATTTTCTGGTTCTGGTCAGAATCCTGGCCGCAGCGTTCTGGATGAGCTGCAACTGTCTGACTGTCTTTTTGGGAATGCCAGTGAGGAGGCCGTTACAGTAATCCACCCTGCTGCTGATAAAAGCATGAACGAGTTTCTCTAAGTCTTCACTGGAAACAAAGCATCTAATTCTTGCAATGTTTTTCAGATGAGAGTACAAATCTTTTGCTACAAGTGCAAAAGATCTTGATATGTTAGACATACACCACAGCACAGTGTAATAATTAATGTTACACTGATAGGAGTACTTTCTTGATGACACTTATAGAGTAATAATAACACTAGTGGGTGTTAAATGCCCCAAGTGTAAAACTTTGATAACTATAGACCATTTTTAAGGATGTAAACAATAACAATGGTCCTATTGTACTTCCTGTTTTACATTTTTAATTGACGTAGTTTCTGAGAATCCAAAAAGGTCCACCTATTGATAAATAGTGTTATGATTGCTGTTATTATGTAAAGATATAATTGAATTGCCTCTCGTTACGGTTATGAAATAGTTTAACAACAAGCAGGAAGTGTTCATAGGCCAATGACATCACCACATTGAAATGGTCTATAGCAGTGGTCCTCAAACTTTTTTCACCAAGTACCACCTCAGAAAAAAATGTGTCTCTCCAAGTACCACCATAATGACCGGCACTGAATTACAGTAGCATAGTAGGCGTAATTAGTCAGCTACAGCCCTGCACAGTTCAAAAATATCGCGGATTAATTCTTATTATTATGAATATTACTATTATTATTTATCAGCCACTTTAAACATTCTAAATAGTTTGAACAGAGAAATTAGAAATTAGATTTGCTTACTGCACATTAAAGTAGGCTTTGTGTGTCAGAAAAGCAAGTGATTAAACTATACCAACAACATTGGGATAAAAAATAGGAGATAAGCCCCAACAACCGTTAAAAATACAGGGAGGAAAATAGTTTCAAATAAAAGAATACATAACAAACATTAGAGAATTTAAAATAAAATAAAAGGTTTAGCCTAATAAAATCCCTGATCACATCTGTGTTATTGCACACGTCAAAGGGTTAAAAGTGTGTTCATTTTTTAACTTGAATTGTTCAGCAATTCCACCCCGTACCACTAGAAGTAAGCCTGCGTACCACTACTGGTACACGTACCACAGTTTGAGAAGCAGTGGTCTATAGTAAGTGTAACATTCAACACTGTCAGTGTATTTATTCAGCACTTTAGAGTGCCAATATTACACTGCAAATTTAACACTACACGGTGTACTTTTAACACTTGATAGATTGGGACCATATATGATCTTCAGTAGAGTTAAAATTAATGCTTCAAATGTTGACACAACTTATTTTACTGTTTAGGGTAAAGTGCCAGAGATCACATCCAACCAAGAGCAATCTTCTAAGGTTATATCCCAGAGGCTATTGCTTTGGCCACTTTCCACACTCATAGCCATGTCACAAAGGCCAGCCACTTCTCCAGCCATGTCACAGAGACCTCTCCATTCACTGAGTCAAAGGCAAGTTTACTCATCCTGCTAAATTCCCTAATTCTGTCAATGTTGCTTTTAATCTTACTTGAACACACACGTCTCTGAGAATATTCAAGATCCTTGCGTTCCTATCAAGGCTGATGCTCCCAAGGTTCCTGTATCGTCTGGTGCCCTTTTGGATTTCATGTCCCTGAGCTCTCTGTCTACACTGGCATTTTGCTGTATAGGTTATGTTAGGATAGCCACATTTTTCACTGTAAATGTTATAAATGTAATGGTTGATGGACATGCAGATAGCCATGTTTGGTCAAAAACAGCCATCTTTGGTAAGTAAGCCAATGTTCAAAGGCCAAGGTTCCAACATGGATAGTTTTACTGCACAGCAAAAACTCCAGTGTTAAATATACAGTGTGATTTTATTGGTGTTGTTCAGTGTTTAAACCGGAGCACATTTTTATCCACGAGTGTGAAAGAGCGTATATTTAAACTTTTTTTTTTCCAGTGTTAAACTTTTAACTCAATGTGCCGTGTGTTTCCCACTAGTGATGGGAAGTTCAGTTTTTTTTTATTTATTTTTTTACTCAAACAGGTTCTTTCGGACAGTGATCAAACCATGTTTTACTTAAAATTCAAACATGCCTTGTTGCATTTTTAAATGCAAAGAGTTTAATATATTGAATTTGTTTCTGAAAACATTAATGAACATTTAATAAATGAAAACTATTTTCAACATATTTGATCACTGTTATCCGTCACACACACCAATTGATAATGTAGGGAAAAAGGTAATATATTAACACTTTGAAGGGTAACACACACTCCAGTTTGATGTAAGAATAAACTCTTCTTGTGTTAAAATGAACTCTGTGAGTAATGGACAAATCTCACACTTATTTAAAGAAAGTGTTATTTTAACTCCAAAATGGAGGGAGTCATATGTACACCCAAGAGTGTTAAGTTAAACTCAAATGGAGTTAAATGTACACAGATTTTTTTACTGTGTGCATGTAATGGAGTGTCATAAGACATAAGAAGGCTCAAACTCTGTCAAGGATCATCTGATCCTGTCCTTTCTAGACACTAATAACTGTCGGCACAGTCTACGATAATAGACATTTTCTAAATGCTATTTTGCCATTGGTTCAGTAACTTTACTATATATTTAGGGACCGAGCACCGTAGGAACGGTGCGTAGGCCCTATTGGAATTGCTCCGTTTATTATTATTATTATTATTATTATTATTCCGCGGAATGGATCGCAATTTTGAGGGTCTAAACGTGCCCGAAAACTCACGAAACTTTGCACACGCCCCAGAAGTGGTGAAAAAATACATTTTTTAGGGGTCTCGGAAGTAGGCGTGGCAAAATGACTCGACAGCGCCACCTAGAAAGTTTTGACAGACTAGCTTCCGAGCCACGAATCACGCACACGCACGAAAATTGGCACACACCTCAAACATGCCAAACCCTACAAAAAAGTCTCTTGGAGCGAAATCTCAAACCCAACAGGAAGTTGGATATTTTTAACTTCCTCCGGCGAAAAAGTGGCGATTTTGCCATTTCCAGGTGTTGTATTTTAACAAACTCCTCCTAGGGATTTAATCGGATCATGGTGAGGCCATCGGGCGGCGGTGAGCCGGTGGTGCGAGGTCCCTTTCATCGCTGCTCGTTCAAATTGTTTCTGTTGTGATACCAATCATTGCAAAACTTATTTATCATTATGGCCCCAGGACAATGGAGCATTCTGCAGCCCTTCAAAACGTAGAACAATCCAATCCAAAGGAACATGGATGCATGCATTTCTGAATCAGTTATTATTTCATTCCACATTTTAGCCAAAAAAGTTGAGCGCTTAATTCAACATGTGACATTGCATGTTACTTTAGCCACTGAAAATGATCGACGACTAAAATTCTTCAGACCGCATGATCAGAGAGAAGGAGAGATCTGAGGAGGGAAAGAAAGAGAAGAAGGTCTCCTCCACACAGCTGTCTTATTATCAGTGTGTGTCTGTGTGTACAGTTTGCGCTTATCTTCAGGGTCACTGTGCACTGCTGAGATCCAGCTGTTGTATGTGTGTGAGTGTGTGTGTGTGTGTGTGTATGAGAAAAGAGTGCAGATTCTGTGAAACAGCTCTTCGCATAATAACTGAACTACCTCGTCTTGATCCTAAAAACAACAGTATACATGCCATTTCCCTTTATGTTATGTTTCCAGAATTTATGGAGCCGACTGTGATAAACTGGCATCTTTTCCTCAGTTTCTGACTAGTCTGTGAGAATTAGGCAGCATTTAAATAAGGTCTGTAATCAGCGACCCTCCCATTCATCAGCTAAATTTGCACTGTGTGTTTATATTTGTAGGAACTTTCCTGTATTGTGATCCTTTTGATTAGTCTTCCTTGTTGTCACTGAGTGCCAGTGTGTGTAACAGTGTTTGTGTGTGGACACAGCATGGTTTCTCATTCAGAATCGCAGAGACTTTTTGTTCTTCGGGGTTCAGTCATGGGACTCTTTCCTTACGGCCACCATATTTATAATGTTAGCGGCACGCAAACAATGCCATTGAATTCAAAAACATTCGACGGTTCAAATTAGGAAATAATGTTGTTCATTGTTTTTGATCTATACCAGGAAAAAAACTCAACAGAGACAGCATAGATATCGTCAGGTCTGACATTTGCAGATACATACAGTATATGAATTTAATCCACAAACCATCTTTGTGTATCAGAGATTACAGAAACTGTTTGCACTGATAACCAGTATACAGACTCCACGTGTATATTTAGCAGATTAAGATTTTATGTGAGAATAACCAGTCTGCATGAATAATAGTCTTTGTAAAGAATACACAGAAGCCAATCAAGCATGTTATTGATATAATTTTGAAATACACATTTATTTATTTTATTTTGTTATTGATTAAAACATTGTTTTTTTTGCAATGTAATCTCTTGCCATATGAGCAAAGAGTGATTTTTGTTTACTATTGTTACTATTGTTTTGTTTGCTATTATCACAGTAATGCAGTGAAACAGACTGGCCAAAAGCTTCAAATAATTTCATCATAAGATAAGAATTCATGAGGAGAACTGAACAATGAGGTTACTAGCAACATTTTAATTGTAATTAACTTTATTCTTCTTAATTAGGTTATGTAAAAGTACACAAACATATTTAACTTGGCATGTTAGACTTTAAGTCATTTTTAATTGCAGCATGTGATACTCTGTTTCAAGTACACTGTAAAAAAAATCCATAATTTTACAGTTTACTTCCGGCATGTAAAATAACGGTCAATAAATTACAGGAATATACCATAAAATAACAGATAGTAAATTACAGAAATTTCCATAAATTTAAATTTCTGTAATTTAATATCCGTTGTTTTATGGTACATTTCTGTAATTTACCGCCCGTTATTTTACAGTTTTTTCGGAAATAAACCGTAAAATTACAGTTTTTTTATTACAGTGCATATTTTATGCTGTATGTTTATACATTTTACTCAAAAAGTGTAGCACAGTCATGATTTTAAAAGTAAGCATAAATCGTGAGATTAGTGCATAAACAGACAATTAATGAATGCTATTTGTGGGGTGATAAGCTTAATGCAAGGTGATAACAATGTAGTATCACTTTTTAAAAAAATCTGTAGTTTTACGGTTTATAATTACAAAATTTTACAATATATTATTAGTCCATTACCTGTTTAAATATTATGTGAAAAACTTGACACTACACTGTAAAAAAATCTTTATTTTACAATTTATTTCCGGCATCTGGGGTGCCGGAAAAAACCCCGGAAAATAACAGGCGTTAAATTACAGAAATTTACCCTAAAATAACCGATATTAAGTTACAGAAATTTACCAGAAATTTTAATTTAAGGAAATTTCTGTAATTCAATATCCATTATTTTACGGTATATTCCTGTAATTTAACTGCCGTTATTTTACTGTTTTTTTCTGGCACCCCAGCTGCCGTAAATAAACCGTAAAATTACAGATTTTTTTTACAATGTAATGTCAAGTTTTTCACAAAATAATTAAACAGGTAATGGACTAACAATATATTGTACATCTCTCTGATTAAGCCCTTCTTATTCTAGAGATTTTTTAAATCTATACCTTTAGTTATTTTGTATATCAATTATTTTTTTTTAAGAAAGTACAATTGTGACTTAAAAGGAAGTATAAGACTGATGGTAGTGAGAACTAGAAAAAAAATAAGAGAGTAATTATGCTAGAAACTAGATAGAGGTTGAGTGTCACTATGCCCTTTTCCAATCTCTCCTTCACTTTCCTCCCATTGAAATGAGAAATACCGAAACTCTAGTCCTTGAAGCTGTATAACTGCTTCAAATCACACACACACACACACACACACACACACACACACACACACACACACGCACACACACACACACACACACACACACGCACACACACAAACGCACACACTATGCACTTTTGAAAGCAAAACGCCTATTAGGCTTCATGCACAATATGTGTGCATACATGGGGAATTAGACAATCATACACATTCCTCATGCCGTCATTCCTAGGTCAAGCTCTGACTTTCCTGGACACATAATACACACATAGAGACACATATGTTTACTTACCTAAATGTGCACATTCCATAGACTTCTATTGTTTTTAAACACAGCTAGTTATAAACACTACAGCTTAACGCCAACAGAAAACTTTCTGCATTAATAAAATCTATCTGCATTACCTACACAAGCCCAAAAGGGTTTTAGCTGGTTTTGTTATAATGAACAATAATTTTATCCACTGCGCCTAAATCCTCTCCTCACAGAACATATTATAAAGTATTTGTTATAATTTATTTATCTTTATAAAATATCAGGTTTTACTACTCTTAGAGACATTTGGTCCCTACAGTGTCCAGGCAAAACCCGACCTCCCCTTATACCCACTCAAATAATATCTTAAATTCCGTAATCACATCATAATGCTGTGCACAGACGTTATATGTGTAAAACGTGTGTGTGTGTATATGTGTGTGTGCATGCACGCCTGGCTCAATATAGAGACAGCTGTTGCTTGTTGAAAGGCTAAGTCTTGCCTCTGGTGACTATCCTGCACCATTAACATGTTCACACACACGCACACACACACACAGACACACACAAAAATTGTACCTAACTTAGCCAGGCGACTTCCTGACTCCCCATATACATTTATGTTTAAAATTAACTGTGTAGCATAATTTTTCATATATGTTCACGCTTTAATTCTTGTTCAGTTTCATTTATATTTAATAAAATACAAATACTTTCATTCATACTGTTTCCATTATGCTCTTTAGTATCCATTAGTGATCCTTTACTGTTTATATACTAAAATTCAGTATTTTTAATTGTTATATGTGCTGTTACCAAACACTATGGAAGTTGACAGCGCGGAGCACATCAGCTAAGCATTAGATGAGGAAGCATCAGCAAGTACATCAACCAAATCACTGCTTTCCCAGCTAACAAATTTAGGTTGTGAGAACATTCTCATAACGTTTTCTGTAACGTTCCGAGAATGTTGAAATGTCCAGTTTGCTTAATGTTACTAGAACGTTTTTTTATGGTTAGTATAACGTCCTTACAATGTTTTTAAAACCTAAATTTCCACCAAAATATAATGTTCTAAGAACGTTTATTTGTAACATTCCAATAACGTTGAAATGTCCAGTTTGCTTAATGTTGCTAGAATGTTTCTTTATGGTTAGCATAACGTTCTTACAACGTTCATAAACCTACAATGAGAACGTACATTAAGTACAAATAATGTCCTGAAGACGTTCCAAGAACTTTGTTATGAGAACATTTTCCATCAACATTTCAAAAACGTTCATCAAGTACAAATAACGTCCTGAAGATGTTCCAAAAACTGTTATAAGAACGTTTTCCATCATTATTATGAGAACGTTCATCAAGTACAAATAACGTCCTGAAGACTTTCAAAAAAACTTTTTTTAACAACGTTACAAGAACGTTAACAACTTTATGAGAACATTCTAAAATCGTTCCATTGATAACGTTCTGTGCTAACATTTTCACAACTTTTAAAGAATGTTAGCGAATGGAACGTTCCCTGTTAGCTGGGTAGCTTAATACAGACAAGCACATATGATAAAGTACCTTACTGACTCCCATGGTCAGCTGATTTTGACTTTTGTGAGTCCTGTGTGTCTTTACAAATTATATAGTCCAACACAGAACTGCAGTGGATGAGCAGATATGAAGCAACCATAGACTGTATAGAATAGTTACCGTTTTTTTTTCCAATTGTTTACACACATCTTCAAAACACTGTCTCCACACACAATTGTGAAAACTGCACACACAAAATGCAAAATGCCTCACTGCTGCTTCAAAATGGAACATTGCATTCAAAACGCCATAAACGCTTTGCAGAATGAAGCATTTGCATCACACGGCAAACACTTCTTTCATAACAGTACATGTTTGGATAAACCATGCAGACACTGTTGTTCTAAATCTAAAGCTCTTTGCTCTTTAGGTTTATACACTGTAAAAAATGTTGGGTTTCACAAAATCAATTTGTGTTGGGAAAACATCAAGAAATTAGGTTAACTTACTTGCTTTTACAGAATTTAGTGGATCGAACATAAAACAATTAAGTTGTCCCAAAAAAAACTCAAGAATCACGTTGTTTCAGCTTATTTTATATAAGTAGTTTGAACATAGAGCAAATGTCATTTTTTGAGTGTATCTTCATTTCAAAACATTGTTTTACAGTAACAGCAATCTCCTGAGAGGAGTAACAGGTACACTGTAAACACCAATCACATGAAGAAACTAAATATTTATTAGGCCAAACATTGTTGTTTATAGCACAAAAAAAACATAAACATACACAGCAAAATCGTCTGAGTAAAATTTACTCAGTTCAGAGTGTATTTGGTCCCTCTCTAAATTGAGTAACTCAGCAGCAGAGTTAAAGTTAATGAGAAAATGAAAGGATTAATTAAGAATGATTGAGCACAGATGATCAACACCTGCTATTAATAAGCAAAATCAGGAGAAACACAAAACTACATTTACCTTCAGTAACAGCCTAAGATAAAATAAACTGAAATAAAACACATTTAATCTCTCAAAATCTCAGCAGAGGATCATTAAGCAACTCCAAAAACAGCAGCTTTACTTATTACCAACCTGTTTGGCCTTATTTCTGCCACACTCTACAAAATTCACTACAAAATAGTGATATTAATGAGAATTAACTGATTAAGTAATTTTTTACAACAACAATAAAAAAACACCACTTTTTGTGTTTTAGTGATAAGTGAATCTGCTGCTGCTGTCTGAAGTGAGTTGTAGTTTTGTGTTTCTCTTCTGTTTATGCTTCTTAACAGCAGGTGTTCATCTTCTGTGCTCAATCATCATTAATTATTCCTTTCATTGTCTCATTAACTTTAACTCTGCTGCTGAGTAACTTTTACTCAATTTAGAGAGGGACCAAATACACTCTGAACTAAGTACATTTTACTCAGAGGATTTAGCTTTGTACTGTATGTAAAAATGAAAAAATAAAAATAGAACATGTGTAAAGCAAAAGTATGTTCTTTAGAATACAGTAAAGAACACAATTCTCGGGGGGAGAAGCATCCATTGCTTGGAAAAGCGTCACGTGGGCATAGGGTTGGCCGTCATACACTTTACAGCGTTATCCTCAGAACGAATTCCTCTATTCTTTTACAGTTTTTTCCAACTGCTTACACACGTTTTTAAAACTGTCACCTTTGTTCAAAACTACAAACAATTCCCAAAACTGCACACACAAAATGCAAAACACCTCGCATCTCAGTCAAAATGTAACACTGCGTTCAAAACGCCATAAACACATGTCAGAATGAAGTATTTGCATCAAATGCCAAACACTTCTTTCATATTAAAACACTTTTGTATATAGCATATAAACACTGTCATTCCTAATCTAAAGCTCTTTGCTCTTTCATAGGCTTATTTCTACATTTCAATATAATGTTCTACAGCGACAGTAATCTTCTGAGAGGGGGAACAGGTATACACTGTAAATCCCAATGCAATGAAAACAACAGAAAAATATATAAAAATACATATTCATTAGGCCAAACATTATTGGTGTATATAAAAACAAACAAACAAACAAAAAACATAAACACACTGTATGTAAAAATGTTATATATATGTGTGTGTATATATATATATATATATATATATGAATAAATAAATAAATAAATAAATAAATAAATAAATAAATAAATAAATAAATAAATAAATAAATAAATAAATAAATAAATAAATAAATAAATAAA
>CAIGQQ010034621.1:181383-193044 GCA_903798035.1 Danio albolineatus
AAATAAATAAATAAATAAATAAATAAATAAATAAATAAATAAATAAAAATAAATAAAAAAACATGTAAAGCAAAAGTATGTTCTTTAGAATGCAGTAAAGAACACAATTGTGTGTGGAAGGTTTCGGGGACGAGATTTCCTAAAGAAGTGTCATGCGGGCATAGGGTTGGCCATCATACTCTTTTCTTTATAGGAATTTAGAAATTAGGATTTAGAAAAGATGAATATGGGATGGCTACAAAACTACGAATTGTGGATGGGTGGCAAACCAGTTTTTGTTTTTGTTTTTTTTGTTTTTTCGGACCAGAACAGCCAGTGTCCAATCACCTTTGGCCTGTACAGTAAAGCAGTGACTGGTGTGTGATCAGTTAGGAAATTAATGTTTGCACATTTGAGAAGCGTGTCTGTGTGATCTGAAGGATAAGTGTAGCATTTAGATTGTTTTTTGTGTTTTAGGAGGAGAATTGTGTGTAGAGTTTTGAGAAAAGTGTTTTATGAGATTGAAAACTGAGTTCAGGGCTGAGAAACAGCTTCTGGTTTTGGAGATTTGAGGTGTAGTTGTGCATTTAAAGTGAGATGTTTCAGAAATCATGTGATGAAAAGATTTTGTGTGTAAGCAGTTAGAAAAAAATGTAGAAATAAGAATTTAGAAAAGGTGAGAATGGGGTAGGTAAAAACTACAATTCTTTTTACAATATTACAATATTTTTTTTCACCAGAAAAGCCCAGTGTCTCATCATCTTTGGCCTATGCCAGACTAAAGCAGTGATTGGTTAGTGATCAGTTAAGAAATTAGCGTTTCTTGAGGAGTGTGTGTGTGTGTGTGTGTGTGTGTGTGACCTTGTGAATAAGTGTTTATTGTTTGTTTGTATTTGAAAAAGAAAAGCAAGTGGTTTCATGTTAGATTTTTGTGTTTTAGGAGGAGAATTGTGTGTAGAGTTTTGAAAAAAGTGTTTTATGCAATTAAAAACTTAAAGTTCAAAGCTAAGAAACGGCTTCTGGGTTTGGTGATTAGATTAGAAAACTGAGTACAAGGCTCAGAAATCGCTTCTGGTTTTGGAGATTTGCTGTGTTTTGCATTTTGAGTGACAGGTTTCAGAAATCATGTGACAAGAAAAGATTTTGTTTGTAAGCAGTTGGAAAAAAACTGTATATAATTTAGAAAAGGAGAACAAACTACAAATTTGTTGATGATTGGAAAACCAAAAATATTTTTTTTTTTTTTTTTTTTTTTTGCACCAGAAAAGCCCAGTGTCTCATCACATTTGGCTTATACTAGACTAAAGCAGTGATTGGTAAGTGATCATTTAAGAAATTAGCATTTCCGTATTTGAGGAAAATGTGTGTGCGAACTTGTGAATAAGTGTAGCTGTTTGTTTCTTTGTATTTGAAAAAGAAAAGCAAGTGGCTGTTAGATTTTTGTGTTTTAAGAGGAGAATTGAGTGTAGAGTTTTGAAAAAAGTGTTTTATGCAATTAAAAACTTAAAGTTCAAAGCTAAGAAACGGCTTCTGGGTTTGGTGATTTGCTGTGTAGTTTTGCATTTTGAGTGACAGGTTTCAGAAATTGTGTGACAAGAAAAGAGTTTGTGTGTAAGCGGTTGGAAAAAAACTGGAATACAAGCGAATTGTATGCCTCTGGCGCCATCTAAAGGCTAAATGTTTTACATAGTCCTGGCGATATTATGTTGCACACTGATACAGATGTGTGCAGGCCAAATATCTGTTCTAGTCTAATGCGAGGCAACATATTCCTAAATGATAATCTAATACATTGTTTCTGTCAGGGTTTTTACTCTTGTCTGAGCTAAGAGAATGTTATGCAATAGTTTTCGAGGTTTTTTATGGGTATTTAACATCAAAACATGTTTTGCACTCGGTCGTGTGTGTGACATAAGGGTATGACACAGGCATTACAAGGAGATGGTGATTTATCAAACAAACAAACAAACAAGCAAAAACAACAACAACAACGTATAAATAACGAGTTTTTTTTTAAGTAAAATATATGCCATCATTAAAAATACGTGGACTAGCCTACTGGATATGCTCTAATACTAGCAAAAAGAGCAGAAGTGTTATCCTGTGCAGTGCATTGGTATCACGGAACGTCAAGAATGGCGTAATATGATGGGTTTCTCACTTGCAAAGAGTGTTTTGTCTTGAAGGACAATAACCAAATGTGAAATCCGCTAAACAAATTGTTGTTTGCTGTTGTCTTACATTTTACTTTGTGTTGTTAAAATAAAAATACAATGTTAAACAAATGTTAATTGAATTAAGAGAGTTGTTATTCCTGTGTAGAAATATAAATATTATATATATTTTCTTACATGTAAAAAAATACTTGATAATGGAAGAGGTATAGCCCAATGGTTCTCAAACTGTGGTATGCAAGCTTCCTTCTAGTGGTATGTGGTGAAATCGCTGAACACTTTGACGCTGAACAGCGGTGTGATCAGTAAATAGTTTTTAATGGGCTAAACCTTTTATTTAAGTGGCTGACAATAATAAATATTCTTAATAAGAGGAATTAATCTGCCTTGTTTTTGAACTGTGCAGTGCTGTAGCTGCTTCATTAGGCCTACTATGCTACTGTACTTCAATACCGGTTATTATGGTGGTACTTGGAGGGACAATTTTTTCTGAGGTGGTTTGGAAAAGCTAGAGAACCACTGGTCTACATTTTCTTATTGAGTCTGTGCTTGTATTGTAATTGTATTTTTTTCATAATGGTTTTTAAAAAATCAGCTGTATTGTGTTGGCATGCATATGGCAAATATATAGGGTTTTTAAGGCCCAATACAGACAGAATACAAAATCCTGTCCCAAAAAATTTAATTTAAGCAGAATGTGTTTTGGTCGCAAAAAACACTAAAGGTGAGGCATGGCTCCGGGGTATTATAGGCTAAATATATTATTTTATTACTGGTGTGATTAGAAAAGGTCTTAGGGATTTCAAAAAATCCTAACTGTCAGATAAATTGAGGAAGTCAAAATTGAAATACAGTAAGTAAATTGACGAATCGCTTTTCTGATCATTCTTTTTGATTAAATGACTGACTGTATATCAGATTTCACGCTTTAAAACGTCATTGTTAGTGAACGACCCTACCTGGAATTCTACTGAGGCCATGTTCTCGTTTACTACATTTCCCAGCATTCCTAGTTGTTCTCTGAAAGGAGGAAGCTCGAAGCACCCGCAGTGATGTCATTTACAGCATGGCTGCGCTCTGTGTTACGAGGTGTTTAGTGCGATCTTACTTTTCCGTTAAATGTGCACATAAAAATGTACAAACGTGTTTGCAGACGACTACACGAATCTTCAGTGTGTCAGCATCACGCAGTAGTAAGTACAATCGCGGTACATGTGACGTTTACGGTTTCTCTTTTCACAATGTGGAATTGACCTTGTATTTCACGTTTGATGCTTAGTGTCTTATGTGTTTACAAAATATCTGTAGTTATAAAATGATTGCAAGAAAATAATTTGTTTCATGTAAAAAAGTGCCACAGTAAATTAGTTGTCATGCGTAGGTATTGACTATATTGTTATTCAGTTTTGCAATTAACAGTGGTGTATAGTGATTAATTACAAATACTCAAACTACTGTAATTGAGTAGTTTTTCTCAGGAATTGTAATTTACTGAGTAGTTTTAAAAATGTGTTGTTTAGTGCAGTATCGGTACTTTTACTCTACATATATACTCTACACTATTTTCATTCAACCTGCAGTCACTACTTTATTTCTTTCTTGTCTGTGGTCATTGTCTAAAGTAGAGAAATCAGTCCTGTGATTCCTGTCCAATTAAATCACACATAGAAAGTAAATCGCATCATACTGAACAACCTCAAGACATGGGCGCTTTATAAATGCAGCAAACCTTTTGGAAACATTAAAAATTTCCAAGAAGATGTCCAATATCTGTACACGCAATGATCCAGAGACTGTTTATAGACTGCATGTCACTGAAAATGATGGATGTCGACTGTTTGATGACTGAAATCACCAAACAGCCTTAAACAATCACTAAATGGAACGAATGAAGAATGGAAGGAAGGGCCAAATAAAAGGAAGGACCGAACAAGGAATGGAAGGAAGGATCGAAGAACCAAATAAATGAAGGATTCAAGGAAGGACTGAACAAACTAAAGAAGGAAGGAAGGAATGAACATGAATGAACAAAGAACCTAATGAAGGAAGGAAGAAAAATATAAAAAGAAAGAATGAGCGAACAAATGAAGGGAGGAAAGAAGGAAGGACCAAACAAATTAAGGAAGAATTCAAGGAAGGCCTGAACAAACTAAGGAAGGAAGGAAAGAAGGAACGAACAAACAAATGAACAAAAGGACCTCATGTAGGAAGGAACAAAAATATGAACGAACGAACGAGTGAACAAAGGAAGGAGGGAACAAACGAATGAATGTAGGAAGGAGAGAACAAATAATTAAAGGAAGGTTGAAAGGAACGAACAAAAATAGGAAGAATACACCACATGTTGTTTGTGCAGGGATGTGTAAACATAACATTCTGTAAACGCATCAACTTTTCACAGCGTAATAATACTCAGTACTCGCTACTCTTGAGCACTTTTAAAAGGTCTACTTTTTACTCATACTTTGAGTAATATTTACTACTGATACTTTTACTCTACCTGCACTACATTTTTGGCCAAGTAATGGTACTTTTTACTTGAGTATGATTTTTCAGTACTCTCTCCACCACTGGCAATTAATATTAATAGTATGGAACTTTAAGTATAACGTTAATGCTATGTGATCTTGTACAACACAGAAAAATAGGGGAAAATAACTTTGTTATAATTTCTTTCTTTTTGTGCACCCCTCCAGGCTCTGAGAATGTACCAAAAGCTCAGTTCACAGATAAAGAGGTTCAAGATATTCTAACCAAAATCACGGGTCTCAACCTGAATAAAGTATTCCGACCCTTAATCCAGCAACTATCACCACCTAAATACAAGCTTTTGACAGACTCTGAATTAGAGGAGGTAGGTTTTTTTTTACATGTGTGTCTTGTATTCATGATGGATGAGACATGATTGAAGTGAAAGGTAGTCAATGTGGTATTAAGAAATAATGCCAGATTTATAAAATATATCTAATGTGATTGTAATCAATTTTATAGGCAGTTCATAAGGCAGAGGAACATGCGAAACATTTGCTGCAAATGCCACCCATTCTGCCAGAGAGGAAGCCCATAGATGATGTGCTGGCTGAAGATCGGATGCTGGAGGGCATGGACACTGCTAAATATGTCTTCACTGACATAAACTTTAACATCCCTCATAGAGTAAGAGAATTTTGGTAACACTTTACAATAAGGGCGTACTAGTTAACACATTAACAGCCTTATTAGTTCTTGTTTATTTACAAATATACTAACACATGATTTCATGGATTCGGTAGCGTAGCAAATTAATATGTTTAATTAGTTTTCTCACTCGCTTTGGTACATTTCTCAAAACAGAATTGAAATTTGCAAAACAGTAAGTGTATTTCTCAAAACAACGCGTACAAATAGCAAAACACAATGAATTATCTGCAAAACCCAGTTTCTTGCTCAAAATCCTTAGTTCATCTCTCAACACTTAATTTCTGTATCCATGAACAAGTCAGTGCCATCAGAATGACAAGTCATTGTGTGTGGATAAGACCGTTTTCAATGTGTTCTGATGTAATCTATGGTAAATCTTTTTTTGTTGTTTGTACTTTAAGTTGTTTACAGAATGTGTCATTGTGATACTGAAAGGAAAACACAGCACTGCATAGCACAAAGAAGAAAAACACAAATAGAAACGTGAACATAGGACAATTTCACACCTTCATTAGAGAAAGTCAAGATTCACCTGGGAAATATGTACCAATTGTAGACAGATTTAGAAATAAAGTAATTGAAATGTATAGAATAATGCATTATGACAACTTGTTCACAACCTGTGGCCATGAACAAACGATTAAATGTTGTGGGGGGTGAGACTATTCAACAGAAACCAAAATAATACATTTTGATGAACGTAATTTAAGCAATTGGTAATGTAGGAAACATCAGAGATTTGCACATAATAATTTGCATGGGTGTACAAAAGCATTTGCAACTTGTTCAAAGGAAAGAGAAGATACTTATTTGATGTTCAGGAGTGACACGATGTGAAGATTGAATGGATAGTTTGGAGAATTTCAGTTCTGAGAAATGTAAGCAACTGAAAAAAAACTGTAATGCATTAGTTAACATGGCCAAATGTTGTTATATAATGTTGTGTAAGGTTTCTAATTCCCTTAACAAATGCTTTGTAATGGCAAATCAGGTTAATTGTGAAAACCAACATGAAACCAACAAAACCAACATGAAAAACATGTTGGTTTTGGAGAGTTAAAATAGAAGCCTCAGCTTCAACTTGCATGTTATTCATGTTTGTTAACTCTTTACTAACATGATTTATGATTAACCAAGTATTAGTTAGGGAATTAGGAACGTTATTGGACACTCTTCTAACATTATCTAACAAGTTACTAGCATTTAATCATTATTTGTTCATGTGAATTATGCATTAAATGTGTTAACTAATGAGTTAAATAACAAATTAACATGTAAAGTTTACATAACAGATTTAGTATTGCTGAATAAATATGTTGCATTTTTAGGTCATGCTATCTAATCCACGAACCAATGTAATAGTGTATGCATAAGTAAACATTAATAATTAGGCTCTTAATGAAAAGAGATTAATTAGAATCTAAGTAAGTTACCATTAACAAAGATTATGTAATGCTGAAGGCTTGGTCTACCATTTGTTCGTGTTAACTTGTGCACTAACACATTAGTTAACAATAACAAAGATTAAGTGATGCTTAACAGATCTGTTGTTTACTGTTTGTTCATGTTAAATAACATTAACCAATACACCCTTACTGTTAAGTGTTACCAATTTTTTACATATCTGTGTAATGACTTTAAGGGGTAGTTCACCAAAACTCATTTACTTACACTTCACTAGTCACAAACCTGTTTGAGTTTTTTTTTCTGCTCTTCTTCTGTTTTTTGTTTTTAAGAAAAAAATTATTTTGAAAAATGTTTGAAACCTGTAACCATTGTCTTCTATAGTTTTCCTGCTATGGAATCAATGGTTACTGGTTTCTAACATTCTTCAAAAAAAGGAACAACTGTTATGAGTAAATAGTGAGTAACTGTTCTTTTTTTGGGTGAACTTGAGCATTTATTTTTAAAATAGTATATTTATATTATTTATATTTATAATATATTTAATAATGACATTTTCTATTAATGTGATCTCACATCTGATATATCTGATAAACCATCAGCTTTGCTTTCATTTCTGTTTCTTTTGCTATTATTCCAAAGGAAAGATTCATAGTTGTGAGGGAGCCCAGTGGTACTCTGAGAAAGGCATCATGGAATGAAAGAGAAAGGATAATACAAATTTATTTTCCTAAAGAGGGTCGCAAGGTGACACCACCACCTGTCTTTAAAGAAGAAAACCTCAGGGTATGTAAAACGATAAAGGCTTACCATCGTTTGAAAGTTTGCAAATCTATTCATTTTTGGCTGTTTTTCCTTGTCTGTGCAGGTAGTTTTTGAACAGGACAGACATGAGGATGTGCTAAACCAGTGTGTTGTCCAGTTTGAGCCAGACTCTGCAGAATTTAACAAAGTAAGTTTGTGTGTGTGTTTGTTTGCTGCTGACATACTTTATATAAACCAGGGGTGGGCCATATGCTCTACCATTGCGTTAAAACATTACCGTCCTAATCCAAGTTCTATGCTTATCTGATTAGAATCTACTTCAATTTAACAAGTAAATAGCACACTAATGTAAATAAAGTGTGAAAAATCACATTAGATTTCAACAATTTTAAGTTACTTTTCTAGGAATAATATACGTTTTGGAAATCAGGTTGGCGTAGCCGTTCTGTTTATGCCACTTGTTCACATCAGATTGTTTTGTTGAAAAATGCTGAATTGTGTTTTTAGAAATTAGATTTGGTTGCTGCAAAAAAGTGCAATTTAAAGGTGCAGTAGGTGATTGTCTTCAGAAGCATTATTTGTTGTGCTGGTTGAAAGTCTCTTCACAATCCAATAGTAACGATTAAAGTAAATAATCTAAATATGTTGATATGTATTTTTATTTTCTAAGGCAAAAGACCTTAAATATTTGTCCAATTAATTTGTTGAGCCGATAATTCCCATAATTCGTTTAAGTAGCCCAAACTGTCTATCAGCTAGGCATGGGGTGGTATAAGATTCTGATGGTATGATAACCTTGGATAAAAATATCAGGGTTTCACGGTATGACGGTATTGTGATTACTGCTCTAAAATATATTCTTTTTAAATCTCTGGCTAAAAAAACAAAACCTTTTTCCCCTTTGACCTCAATATATATATTTTACTTTGAGAAAAATTTAAAGTATTTTTGGAGCAGTAAACATGTCAGGCTAAATAATTCAAGTGAATCATTGACTTCAAAAACACAGATGTCTTTGCAATTTACATCTAAAAAAAATTTAATAATTTACTAAAAAATCTTACTCATGCCTTAGGAACAGTATTAGAGAAATTTTTGGTGGTATGAAAACCTTAACTTTTCCAAACCACGATATACCCTAAAAACAGTAATCGTCCCATGCCTACTATCAGCAAATGTAGATTTGTACATCTGTGCATCCCTTTTTACACAGATAAATCAGCCGACAGATCTCACGTGTACATGAGAGAGTGATAGAAACACATCAAATTCTGTAAAAACTAATTCTGAATCAATATTGGAGTTACTTTTGCACGCTGGAGGAAGGATGAAACCTTGGCTGAAGTATTTCTTTTAGACAGGTAATGTTATGCTACACTCTCAGAAATAAAGGTGCAGGAGCTGTCACTGGGGCAGTATCTTTTCAAAAGGTACATATTTGTACCTAAAGGGTTCATAATGGTACCTCAAAGGTACTTTATAGGTACATTTAGGCACTAATATGCACCTTTGAGGTACCATTGTGCACCCTTTGAGTGCTAATATGTTTCTTTTCAAAAGGTACTGCCCCAGTGGCAGCTCCTGTACCTTTATTTCTGAGAGTGTATTAAACCTTTTTAGTCACTCAAAGCTTATGTAGATTTTGTCATTTTTACAAATGGGTTATATGCACGGAAGTGTTGTTCAGCCACTTTAATTTTCTGGCCAAAGATTGATGTGCCAATTTTCAATTTAATAAGGTGCCTTATACAGCATTGATAATGCAGATTTTTATTTAGTTTTTATAGCAAAACATAAACAAATAGCGATATTGTGCCTAGCCTGCCTTATTAAGGTGAATTTGGTTTTATATTTAAAGCGTATTGGTTCATTTTTGACCAATGACAACCTGTTACACAGTAGCTATATTGTTTACCATGCTACTTGGATTATTCGGTTTGAAATAGCATGTACAGGTATGGTTTAGTCATGTGATCCGTTTAAGTATGGACCAGTGAGCCTTGCATTAATGAAATATTGTTACTCAACTGAAAACTTGCTAGATAATACAGGTTTTCAATCGTAATTGTAGTGTTATAGAGTGCTATAAAGTTTTCTAACTGGCGAATGACATGATCTAGTGGATTGTCTTGATTGAGGCGTGGCTTTGGATGGCAGGGGGGACTGTGTTTTCAAAGCTGGCAGATCACCTACTGCACTTTAAGTGGAATACTTCTAGCCAGTCTTGGTCTTGTAGTGGCTATTTTCTTTAAGGAGGCTCTCTCAGTGGTCAAGAAGACAAATTTTTAGTGTCTTTTAAAGTTTTATTCTTTGCAAAGAAGGTCAGACAATCATACAGCAACGCAGGTTTCTGCAGCGTGTGAGACACCGAGTGTGTTCTCTTTTTATCTAGTTTGCTAAGCTCACAAGGTCATTAATGACATACAGAATGAATCACAGTTACATCAACGCACACATTTAACCTTTGATTGTCTATATTTAGTAACTACCACCTGAACATATAGCTTGTTAAATCACCATGTAGGTAGCCAAATCTTGTCTGGTGATAAACAGATTTTAAAGTGGTCACACATAGCTTAATGTAAACAGTACATCCATGGAAGAATAAAAGAATAGACCTTTATAATGTATATAAATGAATTTCCACCACAGTCTGCATGCCTCTGATTTTTTTTGGGGACTGAAGGATATGGTAGCACAGAATAAATAATCGTTTACAAAATGTATAATAATTTGGAAAGCTGTCATGCTATAAGACAGCATCTGTATTTCAAATCATGCTCCTGTTTTTTTTTTTTTTGTTTCATACCAACACAGTCAATGCCATAGAAACCAATGCAGATACTCTGTGGAATCGAAAGAGTGTTTTAAGTTAAGCTATTGCTGCACTATTAAACTTATTCTTGTATACATTTTGTCAGTAAAGCTGGCTCCGTAATCAGAAGTACATGTCCAGCACACATGTATTTGGAGTTTCCATGCAAAAGTGCAATCTGGCCTTTGGAGGAGATTTACTACTCATCACAGAGCTGCGGTTTCCTCACATGATTTCATTTAGATTAATCATGCAGCTCTAGACGAAACCAAAGAAATCCTACAATTGCAATAACACAGCTTGAACAGTCAGTAAATTACACCCCGAATAATAAATGAATAAAATGAAGTTCAAATAAAGACAAAATTGTTTAAAAATGTAAAACAATTGCAGTCACATACATAATTGGATTTGTACCTTCAATGCTACATTTGAAATAGTTGTAGTTGGACTGACTAATAAACGTTATTTGGTTCTGTGTAAAGGTATTCATGCTGACCTATGAAGACATTGAAAAGCACGGCAAATACGATGTACTCAGATCCACAAGGTTCTTCGGTGGTTTGACCTGGCATTTGGTTAATGAACGCAGAATTGATGGCCTTCTTGTGGATATGTTACAGCGAGACCTGTGAGTGTGTTTATTTATTTATTTAAAAGCAAAAAAAAAACAACAAACAAAATGTATAAGAAGTCATTAATGCATTTTTGCTTAAATTAATGCATAATAATGTCTTTAATGTTGAAATGACACACCACTCGGCAAAAGTTTGGGGTCAGTATGATTTTTGAATGTTTTAAAATAAGCTTATCTTGATCATCAAGTCTGCATTTATTTCATCAAAAATACACTACAAATTGTTAAAGTGTGAAATGTTATTGCACTATGAAATAACTATTGAAAAGTAGTTTATAATTTTAATTAAATAATTTATTCCAGTGATTTTAATGAATTTTCAGCTTCATTACTCCAGTCTTCAAAGTAACATGATCCTTCAGAAATCACTTTAATATTAATGAATGTTGTTGTTATTATTATTATTATTATTATTATTATCATCATTATTATTAATGGTAATAGTAATGAAAGCAATAATGTCTGGATTCCATTTGAAACTACATACAATAAGTAATAAACATATATTTAATAAATAAATATATATTTTTTTTTTACATGACCCCAAACTTTTGACCGGTAGTGCACTTTTTTTTTTATTTGACTGCTATTCTAGGTGTTTAATCTGATTACAGTACTACATCGCTGATGAGTTATTCCATAGTTATGTCTTCTGTGTTGAAAAGAAATATTGTTACAATAAATGTTAAATATTTTAAAAACTGTAT
>CAIGQQ010034621.1:193444-206054 GCA_903798035.1 Danio albolineatus
TATATATAACTGATTATATTACTGATACACACTATTGCCAAAACTTTTGAGACTTTACATGCATTTTAATGGAATCTCAATCTTATATGTAAAGTTTAATATGTAGTCAGCCACCCTTTACTTATTTTGGTAAGGCATAGGAGTGTGTTTTAATGATTTTTTTAAAAACTTTTTTTACTTTTTTTTTTTTTTTTTTAATTCTTCAAGAGGCACATTTGTAAGGCCAGGCACTAACCTGAAGGCCTGCCTCAAAGATAGATGTTCTGTTAGGCTGAGGTTGGGATCATGCACAGGCCAGTCAAGTCACACTAAACTTGCTCATCCATGTATTTATGGACCTTGCATATTATTTCAAAAATGTCTATTTCAAAACTGTCCCCTCAAAGAATGGTCCAAGAATGAAAGAAAGGTCTATTTCACGCTTTGCATTGCACTTGATAATATATATTGTAGGGTTTGAATGCTTTGCTATCTATGGAAACCTATTTTATGAAGCTCTCTACACACTGCTCTTGAGCACATCTGAAGGCCACATAAAGTTTGGAATGGAGGTCTGTAGCTATAATGACCGTAGAAAGAATGCAACTTCTGCATACTGTGCACCTCAACTATGATTTTTCGTGGCCTATCACTTTGTGGCTGGGTTGCCTTTTTTTTTTTAATAGCATCCACTTTGTTATACTACCACTTGACCGTGGAGTAGTGTGGAAATTTCACAAATTAACTTACTGTTCAGGTGGCAACCTATAATTCTTCCAAGCTTGAATTTTTGTATCAAAAAATCTTAAAGGGAAATTCACCCAAACATTAATTTTTTTTATTAATTACTCATCATCCAGAGGCCTTCATTCATTTTCAGAACAAAATTTAGATATTTCTGAAGAAAACTGAGAGCTCTCTGACCCTCCATAGACATCAGTAGTCCTTAGACAATGAGTCCACCATTGAGGTGGTAACAAGGTGGCTTAGTGGTTGCCTCACAGGCTGGGCCAGTTGGCATTTCTGTTTGGAGTTTGCATGTTCTCCCCATGTTTGTGTGGGTTTTCTCCAGGTGCGACAGACACATACAGTAGAGGTGAATTGGGAAAACTTAATTGGCTGTAGTGTATGAGTGCGTGTGTGAATGCAAGTCTGTATGGGTGCTTCCCAGTACTGGATTGTGGCTGGAAGGGCATCCGCTAAACAAAAATAGTTGGCTGTTCATTTCGTGGTAAAATTAATGAAAATCTTGGGTGAACTAACCTTTTAATTCCTAATAGACATCACTGAAATACCTGTTTTATAATATCACACATATTTCTGAAGCAAACACACTCTTTAAATAGTAAAAAAATCAGATCCTTTAGCCAGTTAAAGATTTAGCTATTTTCCTTGTGTGATGCTCACTATGTTGTCATGATTGCAGAATGCAGGATGCGGTGAGGTTGGTACGTCTTTTTAATTTGGTACATCCTCAGAGCGAGTCTGCGCAGCACGCTCAAAGACAACAAGCCGCTGACCTGGACCTTCTAAAGGTGAGCACATATGCATGTAATCATTACATTAAAGACATTAACAGTCAACAGATTTTTGTTGTTATACATTCCACATCCTTCTCTGCCAACACAACCTTCAACAGCAGGTATAAATTTCAACAAGACTGAATATTCAGTGCATTAAGTGTGTAATAGAGCTTTATAAGCATCGACTTTTGTTTGAAGCAAAAAATATTTTAAAATCTGACAAAAATAACATCAGTAAAAGACTGTGTACTCAACAGAGTTAGTGAGGGAAGTTTGAAAAAATCCTAACGAGAATGAATAGAGTTTTAACGTCCAGAACCAATACAAGTGTGTCTGTTTAACAAAAGGCTCGGGTTTGGCGTTTGAGCTATTTCAGTATTTGATGTGTATGTACGGGATGTGTTATTGGTAACTAATTACATTATAAGATTATAAGTTGATGGTTGAAGTTTTGCTGCTTGTTCTGTCTTTTCAGTGTACAAAGTAATTTAACTTGAATGTAGGCATGAGCCGGTACAAGATTCTGACAGTATGATAACCCTCGATAAAAATATCATAGTTTCACGGTATGACGGTATTGTGTTTACTGCTCTAAAATATATTCTTTTTAAATGTCTGGCTAAAAAACAAAAAACATTTTTTCCCCATTGAACACTATATTTTGTTTTGAGAAACCTTTAAAGTATTTTGGGGCCGTAAACATGTCAGGCTAAATAATTCAAATGAATCATTGACTTATGCGGTCTTCATCTGTTTTAAAAACACAGATGTCTTTACAATTTACACCTTAAAAAAAAAAAAAAATCGTACACATACCTTAGGAACGGTATAGCAGAAAATTTTGGCGGTATGAAAACCTTGACTTTTCGAACCGCGGTATACCTTCAAAACGGTAATCGTCCCATGCCTACTTGAATGTAATAATAATTTAACTATTTTATTATGATCTCAGGTTTTGGATTGAAATGCCACATTGATTGTTGATCTTCTTTGTAATAATTTCCAGTGCATTTGGTTATCCAATTAGCTCATTCTTACAGATTTAATGTCGCTCACTTACACATTGATCGGTATTTATTAAACAGAGGTAATTGGCTAAAACTTGAGATGGCATGTAAAGTATGCTGATTGGCACCCTTAGACCAGGGATTGCCAAACTAGGGCCCACAGGCCACATTTTGGCCCACAGTAACCTTTGATTTGGCCCACCATCCTATCTGAAATAGAGAGGAAATATGATGGACATGGTTTAGAGGTGGTCATTTCAAATCTAATGTAACCATTTGTTTGTTTGTTTGTTTCATTGTTAAAAGCTAACTGAAATTAAATGTTTTAATTAAAGTGTGTAAATTAATCAGATTTAGTTTAAGTGTAGATACTGTCAGATAGAGGACAGATAGAAGACAAAGCAAGGCAAAGGAATATTCTGCTTGACTAGTGTATTCATCATGGAAATCCACTGTGTTATAAATGTGATCGTTTGTTATTATTGCACATCATTTTAAATGTTATACTGCATTAAATATGATTTAAAGTAATGTTTTCTATTTACTTTAAAATCTTATGAAATAATTTTAGCAAATTACCCATGGTAACTTTAATGTAATATAGCTTGGTGTATTTACCTTCGGCCCATGGCTCTCAATGATATTTGCCTTTTGTCCCTTTATATAAAAAAGGTTTGGGCACCTCTGCCCTAGACGTACTGTTCACCTATGAACTAAATTCAGTATTTCTAGTCAAAGGTCATGACCAATATTGTTCTCCATAATTATTTAGCTGTATAGTCAAGCTCCCCCATTTCCATGTACTTTTAATTAAAATAACATTACAGTTAAACAAAAGGTCTTGACACCCTATCTAGGTTATTTGAGCAACATGTGATTGACTTAGATGGAAATAACACAATCTACTTTGTGCAAAGCACTATATTTTCACTTAAAAAATGGGAGCATTAACAATATGTGCTTTTGACAACTTTGGAAACAGGGAATAAGGGTTCAGGCCAAGGGTACATCACTTCCCATTAGTTTGTGGTTAGACCTTTAACCCATGTAAGGATGTCATTCAGAGAGAATGGAATAAAGAAGGCCTTAAATTCTTGTTGAATTTTGAGATGCCAGCAGTAATTTGGTAGAGATGGTAGAGTGACAGGTTTTAATGCACGTAAGAGAGAGTGTGTGTATTCAATCCCTTGAAAGGAAATGGGGAAGCATGGTAAACTTGATGAGGGGCCACAGTTTAGTCACGGTTCTTTCTTAGTGCACACTCTTCTTAACCTTGTCTTATGTCACATTGGCCTTTTAACCCCATATCAAGAAGCTGAGCTGGTTGAGGCATCGAGTAAACTTCAGACTCAGAGGTGCAATGTGTTTTTTTTGCCCTTTGAAATTTTACAGAAGGAAATTAACAGCACATTTGCAAAATATTATTAAAGTGATTTAAGATCACACTGGACTATAGACTTGCTTTGTGTTTCTTTTTTATTGTGCACAAAATTGGCCACCCCCTAGTTGTTTTCACTCTCACATTACCGTATAAATAAGCTTCTGTGTGACAGCAGTTATTGCCAGAGTTAAATCTAAAGCCATAAAAATCATCATAAGCATTAAAGGGCACCTGTGATGAAAATCAGCTTTTGTAAGCTGTTTGGACTGAACTGTGTGTAGTAGGCTCGGGCGGTATCCAAATTTTGATATCTTCAAACCTCCCCCCTATTTTAGTCTGGTACGTGGTATTACCGTGAATAATAATAAATAAATAATGACGCAAGGCTCAGACAGCATCACCAAACTGCTGGCTTGTGACCAAACTTTTCAGAAATTGAATGCCAACCACTAATACTGAAACCATAACTAAATAACATGCACAACAATATTAACAACTTTTATAATTAACATTTTTATTTAATATAATATATTTCCTTCGCCAAGTAATTTGTCAATGCCAAGTAATTTGTCACAGGTTTTCCAGCGGACTGTCCCTTTTATACCTTTTTGTTGCACAATTTGTCTCGTCCGTATTTACCGCCTCACCCTTCTCTGCGGTCGAAACTTGAAATACTGCTAAATTTCAGAAGTTGTGTCCTGTTTCAAGACCAGGTCACTTGGTGCACAACTCGCGATCTTTCCCCACCTCTCTCGTTCTCCACGATGTCCCGTGATGACAACCACGCATACTCATTTTTAGGCATTAAATAAATTATATGCGATATTCAATTCTTGTCTTCTATATGAGTGCATTGTTTTTTATGACGGTATATTGAAACGATACCGTTGCTGATACCATGGTATACCATATTACCGTATTACCGCCCAAACCTAGTGTGTAGGTATAGTGCGTCTACTGTCATATTATGGCCTGTTTCCACTGAGTGGTACGGTACGCTACGGGTCACCTTTATCAGGCTTGCGTTTCCATTGCTAAAGGGTACTCTTTTGGTGGGCGTGGTGTACGACAGAAAGTTTCAGTCGACGTCATTTTCGCTCGAGGAAATGTCTACAGTAAAGCTTTATGGGTCGTTCACAAATCATACGAGAAGCACCTCTCACAAAACAGATGCTTTATTATACACAAAAACACTGGTGTGTAAATGTTAATTACTGACTGAACCATGATCTGATTATAACTGCAGATCAATGATGCGAAATAGCCTACGGTCCGCTGTTATATAAAATAAATAAATAAATGCAGCATATATGAACACTTACAGTCAGATGTTACCACTTACAGAAGAACTACACACAGCAGACATGTATGCCTTTTTTAGGTTCTAAAACAACACGAAATACAGCCCCCAGTCAGTGCAAACCTCTCATCTGTGTCTTTTATCTTCACCAGTACATGTAGCCTCTCCGTCATTATTCTCTCGTTAGAGAGTAATTCCGTCATTCTGAGTTTATAATAATCCAGGTTAAGAACTTTGTTATTTTAAATATTGACGCGCACGCGGGCACAAGAGACAAAGGGAAACCTCTCGCGCTTATGGGCTTGTAACCAATAAGAATCTGCTCTTCTCTTGGCTTTGTGGCTGTTCAAGACGACGACAAGGTTTGTTTGAGCTCGGGTCGACCATGGCTCGTTATATATTATTATATGCTCACATTATTTCGGTGTATTGTCTCTCGGCTGTGTATTAAACATGGCGGGTCCTTTGTTTTCATTCTGCTTGTTGCGCGAGCAAATGACGTTTCTCTGTAAACCAAAAGCATTCAGCTGCGTGTTTAGCTCTGCCTTTTAGTCACCCTTTGGTACGCTTGGGACCCTTTTGCAAAGGGTGACTAAAAAGTGGTACGGTACGGTTCGGTTCGATACGCTTTCAGACAGTGGAAATGGCCTTAAAAGAGTACCGAACCATACCGTACCGTACCACTCAGTGGAAACGGGCCATTAGAGTGATATTAACACAGTCTTTTTTTGGAATTTCCTAACATTGAAATGGGATCCAAATCCCAATAATTTTGAGGCATGACGTAGAATTGCAGTTTTCCTTGCCCACCGAATTGATTGACAGGTGCCATGTCTGCACAATAACATGTATACAAGTCCACAGAACATTTTTGGAAAGAATCTGGGATTAAAACATATGTTGCAACTCCATGTGATCAGCTGCACCTCAATCAATAATTGCATAAGTTTAAAACTGTTTTAAAACAGGCCACATGGTGTGAGTAAATGCGCATGTGTGTGTGTGTGTGTGTGGGCCAATTTGTGCGGGAATCATTTTCAGAAAGGCTTGAATAGACTCCACAAAAATACATCAAATAAACTTACTTGGTATTTTTGACTAGTGACCTTATTTCAGCTTCATCCGTGTCTGTCTCTATCACTGACGGCTGTTTATTTGACGTAATGCATGAGATGCAGACACGCACGTCGGAGCAGTGAGTGGTGGAAGCAGCTCATTTAACAAGTCCTTTAACAGCAAGTATTGGTCTTTTTGTGGTGTCTATTGGTAGAAAAAAAATGTTAAGTGGATAATATAAAAATCAGAAGGTGTTTGTGTACTAAAAGTATTCCCAAAGACAATTTAAAGTGTTTAAGTAGCAAACCTTTTATTTTATATATTTGTTTTTATGCTCAAAAAAAGAGAAAGCATTGTTGGTTAAGTTGTTAATTAAATCATTAAGAACAATTATTAATGTATGAGTGTGTATACTGTATACTGTGTATATTTGTGTGTGTGTTTTTTCAGGAGAATTTATTTATTTATTTTATTTTATTTTTTTAATTGTCTGTAGGACACTGTTGTCCAAAGACTTCTCTAATGAACCTAACTTGCCTAGTTAACTCAATTAATCTTGTTAATCGAATTAACCGAGTAATCATTGAGTTTGTACATGAACATGTAGTTTCTGATCAGTTTTCTTTCTTTGTGTTTCCCCTTATTTTTTAGATCTATGCCCAGTATGAGTCAAGTAGAGCTGGATTCATTGAGCTGGCTGTGCAGACCTATGAGCAGACTAAAGCACTGGGCTCCTTTTGAATGCTTCAAAGTGTTAAAGGGGTAATTCACACAAAACATAAGTGAAAACTGGTAGCCATTGCCTTCCATTGTGTTTCATTTTTAATTTGATTTCCTATAACTTCTTTTGTGTTCGACAGAAAGAAGAAACTTCCAGTGGTTTGGAACTGCTTGGAGTTGCTTAAATGGAGAGTAATATTTCAGTTTTGGGTGAACTATCCCTTTAAGATAACGGAAGCTAAACAACTATTATAAATGGAATTATCAGTCATATTTCAAATGTTCAAGTCATTTGTACCATTCTGTACATAATAAAGACATTTTTTGTATAAAAGCTATCTTTATTGTATTCCCTAGTTTATCAAATGTAGATAGCTTTTTCAGTAATTCCTCGTACACACTAACAGTAGAACATGTTTATTTTTATTTTTTTCATTTATTACTTTTTCTTTACATCAGGACTTGTTTAAAATGCTTGTGCAGAGGTGTTAGTGAGTCAATGTTAGTCATTCTTGAAGTTGTAACCATATGTAATTTACAAAATGTAAGTAATTTACAAAAAAATTACTATAAAATATTACTGTATATTACTGTAAAAGTAATTATCAACATAATGGCAGGGAAATACTGACTTAGGCTAATGTGCACTTTTTTCCACTTGCAATCCACTTTTCCAATGTCTTTCTTTCCCGCTTGCCTGTTGTTAGAGTTTGAATCAATTTGGATAAATTGTAATATTTTATGGATTGATGTAACCAAGCTTTTTGGAGCCATGGCTCAGAAGAATACCTTGCCTATGAACAAAAGAGTACCATATTCAAAGTCAAACTCAAAGTTGGGTAAGCTTGTTATAGGGATAATTTGCTGTTAACTGTAATGCTAAAGACTGTGATACTTCTCAGCAGCACAATCACACCTAAAGAATACATACAAATCCACCGAAGCATGGTTCAAAGGATGGTACTGGTTTTATGACATCTGTTGAATCTCTTGAGTTTCATTTTTAATAAAAAGGAAAGTGTGATGAGATTTGAATAACATCAGTCATCTAAAATGAGGCATCAGCCAAGACTCTAAGGGTGTCAAAATTGTTTCTTTGATGCACCACGATGCAGACACGGACAATTCGGTATCGGTTCAGTAGTAGATCATAACCGGTTATTATGTACTGACGTCATTTATCTCATTCGCGCTATGTCTCCGTAGCTTACTATGGTGAGGGAGGCGAAAGCGAGTATTTACAACGCTCCAATTACTTAAAAACTCAGAAACTGTGCACAATTTCACAGTGTGTGTGTTTGCTGGACAGTCCTTCACTGACACTTACAGCAGAAGCCCCTATTTCACTGCGATTGAGAAAATGAAAGTACTCCTCTCTCTCTGGCCCATCTGACCTGCTGGTGTGACTTTTCCTCTCCTCTCGGCGGTTACAGCGATACTTCTGGATACAGACACAAGTGCGTGTCTGCAGAGTTTTCTCCTCCACGTCTATCATGGATCAGCTGTGATCGCCGCTGCTATTAGTGTGTTTATCATCAGTGAGCAGCGCAAGAGCGTTAGAGCCAATCACAGCCCTTTCTCTTGAGCGCACTGTAAGAATTGGCTATGTCTCTCCATGATAATAAACCCTGAAAATTGTTATGGAATTCCACGAGACAAGACCACGAGAATGGTCAAGCATTAAAACAATGAACAGGCTAATATAAGAAGATCAGAAGACCAGCTGTTCATCTATTCTATTCAAATCATCCTGAGCTCTCTTCCTGACTGTATGTCTTTGCTCCATCAGAGTAGACCATTTACATCTCACATAAACTGTTCAAGGTTTTAACTTGGTGCATCTTGTAGTTTTATATTCATGTTTGGTATCATTTTAAATGTCTCTGTGTGATTGGTAAAGTGGTCTTAAGGTCATTATAATATTTCACTGGTATTTGTTGAATTTGGTTTTAACCTGATGAAATCTCTGCCAGATGCTCCCCCTCCAGAGGTGATTAACACATCAATACACTAGGCAAGGGTCACTATGACACCCTGGTATTTAAGGTTAAGGTTTTGTACAGATCGGGGGATTCTTTTAACCAGAAGACCCCATTGCAACGTACAAGTTTCTGGACTCTGTCTCAGCTTGTATGTTGCAATGTCTTTCTACATGGCCAGGTATTAATCTTTAACTCTGTTGTACAATCTAAATTGGCTTATCTTGTGTAATTATGTGAATTGGAATGGAAAATCTTTGCCTGACAAATAAATGTACAATTCTTGTTTAAACTCTCATATTTCCTGACAATCACTGACTTAATATAATATGATCTAGTGGCTAAATCAAACTCTCTTTAGGTATGAGCATTCAAATTATAATAAATTGGAGTCAGATTAAATTCGGAGTTGGAAACTAAATTAAAATACGTTAAATATTTCTCTTCACATGTGCTAAAAGGCTTACATGCATTTAACTTCACCCATGCTGTTAGCTTCGTCGTTGGGCTAATACATGGATCCTTACAGCATGACCAATCATAGGGGTGTAAGAACGAACTCACTAGACAAAGCTCAGAAAGCGTGCGCGATATTTACATTTGTTTATTTGCTATAAATGCTCATGTTGTTCTGTGCATGCACTTGAGTTTTTAAAGGTAGTTCATATATCTGACAGTTTGTATTAAAGGACAAAATTGTGTTACAAATAGTATATAAATATATTTATACATTTTAATACAAGAATTATTGTGACGTGAAGAAAATATAAAACTGTATTGAAAGCATCGGCGATGCACCGACATATCGAATTGAACCGAATCGATGGCATGATAATCGTAACCGAACCGTGAGACCAGTGTAGGTTCACACCTCTACAAGACTCCGGAAGAGAAGTGATGAAGTGATGAAAAAAAAAGATTTGGGCTTTGGATAATTTAGCTAATTATTCTTTAATGCAGAAAAATGATGATAATAATAATAATAATAATAATAATAATAATAATAAAATGATATTAATAATAAAAATAATAATAATAAAATGTTCAATAGAGGACTAAAAATAAACTCTACAAGCAGAAAGGCTTAACTAAGTTAATTAGGTTAACTAGGCAGGTTAGGGTAATTAGGCAATTTATTGTATAATGATGGTTTGTTCTGTAGACTATTGGAATAAAATAGCTTAAAGGGGCTAATAATTTTGACCTTATAATGCTTTAAAAATTTAAAACTGCTTTTATTCTAGCTGAAATAAAAAAAATAAGACTTTCTCCAGAAGAAAAAAATATTATCAGACATACTGCGAAAATGTCCTTGCTCTGTTAAACATCATTTGGGAAATAAAGACCCTAATAATTCTGACTTCAACTGTAAAAAAAGGTTTTATAATACTGCTATTTCACTCTCTTTTTTAAATCGCTTTCTTTTTTTCGCTCTATTACCAATTGGAAAAATTTTGTAAGAATTCCCAAACGGGAAAGTATTTGGTCATTACCTCACAGATTTCGTGTAACAAATAACATATAAGAAATATCTTTTAAAGTACTTCATAAATTCTATCTGGTTAAACATTTTCTCAGTAAATTTAAAAAGGATATTGATAGAAATTGCTATTTTTGTTCTTTGCATTTGGAAACTGTACCCCACATCTTTTGGCACTGTGGTTATGTTAAAATGCTTTGGTATGATGCTTCTGTCTTTTTCCAAAAAAGGTACTTTTTAATTTTAATTTGCGTTTTGAAAATATAAAAAAAAACATAATTAGAAAAATGAAGTTTTTGTTATTAACCTATTTATTTTGTTGATCAAGTTTCATATTTTTAAGTGTAAATTTTCCAACAAAATACCCTGTTTTACTTTGTTTTATAAGGAACTAAAAATTTACTTTTGTACTATTTAGCATAGTGCTAATAGAAAGGCTATTAAACCTGTCCATTTGTGCTCTAGTTTCAAAATCTGTGATTAATGTAAAGGTCCTGCTTGATTGTAATTGTAAGAATGTTATTTATTTATACTATTGTTTTTTGTGTTTGTTTTAGTTTTTTTTAGATTAGATTCAACTTTTTTGTCATTACACATGTACAAGTACAAGGCAACGAAATGCAGTTTAGGTCTAACCAGGAGTGCAATAGCAGCAAGTGCAGAATACAGGTATAAATTATAAGGTGCAGTTCTAGAAAAACTATGGTGATATTTACAGATGGATGTACTATGAACATTATATACAGGTTGCATTAGTTATGATCAGAGATTTACAGTAAATGATTATACGTACAGGTTGCTATTAGTAATCAGAAGTGTGCAGATAGATAAGCATAATTACAAATGTATATGTACAGTGGGTGTGTGTATAATTACAATGTACATGTACAGTGGGTATGTACAGTTCAAATAAATGAATCAGTGCAATGTACTGTTATTATTATTAACCTTCCATCACCCTGGCATTCATTTGTTTGGAATGTTGTCATGTATGTGTTGTTTAAAGCATTAAACAAAATAAATTTAAATAAATAAATAAAAATGCTGCTATTCTGTGATTGGTTTACAATGCACACGTGATTCGGGTTGAGTATTGTCCTTAACAAGCCACCGTACGTCAGAGGGAAAACGTGGTGACGTCTTAGAAAAATTAAAGCTGCAGAATAAAACAACCATACTTACAAAAAACTGTTGCAGATTTGATCGGTTCTTTCATCTGGTTGTGATAATTATTATTTATTTTTTTGTAATCACTATCAGATAAAGTTGCTAAAGCTAAGTTATATTATAGTGTTCATAAACAGGTCACCAAATCTTTGATTGCGAATATATTGGTCAAAGGGCACCGATGGCATCTGTGTTCATGTCTGCTTTCAGAAGTAAGTGATACAGTTTACGTGCGTTTAAAATACTCACATTAGCAATACAGAGCGTTGTATAAATGTTATTGTGGTTAGGTCGTAAAGAATCAAGTTTTGTAAACCATTTTGTTCTAATCGACGTAAATTGCAACGTTACATTGAAGAAAGTACTACTGTGTAGCTATATGTTGGTGAATGTCATTGCACTTGCTAAATTTGGTTGAAACTGGGTGAAAGGTCACATGGTGATTTTTTTTTTCTTTGAGTATTAAATTAAATGCATTTAATAGATGCATCAAGTATTAAAAATGTTCAGTTCAGCATGCAGCTTTTATCTAGTTTTCTATAATCCATTTGTATTTAGGTACTTAAAAGTAATTTTATATAAAATTTGAGAACATGTATGTTGGCATGCATTTTAAAGCACTTTAAGCTGATATACTTTGTTATGGAAAATATTCATCCCATTTGTTTTTGAACGTTACGTGATCGAAATTATAATGCCTGAACTTCTCTTTAAACTTTGGGAACAGACTACTTCAAGTTCAAAATCGGTGTGAAGGCACTGAATTGCATAAATATTGCATGTAGTTTTCTCTGAACATTTAATAATATGATTTGTATATTTTAAAGTATTTATAATGATATTATAAATTAAGTTATAATTTATAAATATAATTTTAAATATACTTTTTACAGCTTATAAAATATACAGGGGTTGGACAATGAAACTGAAACACTGGCCAATTTAGTTTTGGAAGTTTCATGGCTAAAATGATGATGATGATGATGATGATGATGATGATGATGATGATGATGATGAT